>JANFCV010000381.1:0-175569 GCA_024500475.1 Phthorimaea operculella | reverse complement strand
ACAAGTATGTCAACGAAGAAGAAGAAAAGTTTCGGAAAGTTGCACCAACGACTCAAATTTTAAAGGTCTACGTTCAAATATACGAAACAGCTGCGAAGAATGGAAAAAAAGACTACCACGTTATGTTAAAATGTACAATTTGACATCGGAAATTGACAAATTATCTAATGCGTACAAAACGCCTTCTCATGTTAACGGGAAAAAAAATTATACTTTGTTAAAGAAACAGATTGGTGAAAAGACTTTACAAACTTGTCGATATGAACTAGCAGAAAAGTTTCGGAAACTTCCAACAACGACCCGTATCTTAAGGGTCTACGTTCATATTTGCAAAAGAGCTGCGACGAATGGAAAGAAAGGCTACAATGTTATGATAAAATGGACAATGTGACATTGGAAATGGACAGTTTATCCGATGCGTACAAAAATATTTCTCATTTGAATGTGAATAAAGATGTTACTTTTTTAAAGAAACAGATTGTTGAAGAGATATCACAAGTATGTAAACGACAAGAAAAAGATAATTTTCCGGACATTTGCACCGACGACCCGTATTTTCAGGGCTTACGTTCATATATAGTAAACAGCTGCAAAGAATGGAACAATAAGCGAAATTGTTATGCTCAAATGGACAATATTAGAATTGACATTGACGAATTATCCGATGCGTACAAAACGCCTTCTCATTTAAACGTGACAAGTAATGATAGTTTGTCTAAGAAACATATTGGTGAAAAGACATTACATACATGTAGCCATGAACCAGCGAAAAAGTTTCCGGACACTTGCACCAACGACCCGTATTTTAACGATCTACGTTCAAATATACAAAACAGCTGCAAAGAATGGGGAAAAAAGCTAGATTGTTATGCTGAAATGGACAATATTAAATTTGAGATTGACAGATTATCCGCTGCATACAAGAAGCCTTATTATTTAATTGTCAAAAGTAATGATACTTTGTCTAAGAAACAGATTGGTAAAAACACCTTAAAAAAATGTGAACATGAACCAGCAAAAAAGTTTCCTGTTACTTGCACCAACGACACGTATTTTAAGGATTTACGTTCAAATATACGAAACAGCTGCAAAGAATGGAAGAAAAGCTAAATTGCTATGCTGAAATAGACAATATTACATTGGAATTTAACACATTATCTGATTCGTACAAAAGGCTTCACATTCAATGGTTAAAAGTAGTGTCACTAATTCCAACAAACAGATTGTTGAAAAGATATTACAAGTATGTCAACGAGAAGAAGAAGAAAAGTTTCCGGAAAGTTGCACCAACGACTCAAATTTTAAAGGTCTACGTTCAAATATACGAAACAGCTGCGAAGAATGGAAAAAAATACTACCACGTTATGTTAAAATGTACAATCTGACATCGGAAATTGACAAATTATCTAATGCGTACAAAACGCCTTCTCATGTTAACGTGAAAAAATTATACTTGTTAAAGAAACAGATTGGTGAAAAGACTTTACAAACTTGTCGATATGAACTAGCAGAAAAGTTTCCGAAACTTCCAACAACGACCCGTATCTTAAGGGTCTACGTTCATATTTGCAAAAGAGCTGCGACGAATGGAAAGAAAGGCTACAATGTTATGATAAAATGGACAATGTGACATTGAAATGGACAGTTTATCCGATGCGTACAAAAATATTTCTCATTTGAATGTGAATAAAGATGTTACTTTTTTAAAGAAACAGATTGTTGAAGAGATATCACAAGTATGTAAACGACAAGAAAAAGATAATTTTCCGGACATTTGCACCGACGACCCGTATTTTCAGGGCTTACGTTCATATATAGTAAACAGCTGCAAAGAATGGAACAATAAGCGAAATTGTTATGCTCAAATGGACAATATTAGAATTGACATTGACGAATTATCCGATGCGTACAAAACGCCTTCTCATTTAAACGTGACAAGTAATGATAGTTTGTCTAAGAAACATATTGGTGAAAAGACATTACATACATGTAGCCATGAACCAGCGAAAAAGTTTCCGGACACTTGCACCAACGACCCGTATTTTAACGATCTACGTTCAAATATACAAAACAGCTGCAAAGAATGGGGAAAAAAGCTAGATTGTTATGCTGAAATGGACAATATTAAATTTGAGATTGACAGATTATCCGCTGCATACAAGAAGCCTTATTATTTAATTGTCAAAAGTAATGATACTTTGTCTAAGAAACAGATTGGTAAAAACACCTTAAAAATGTGAACATGAACCAGCAAAAAGTTTCTGTTACTTGCACCAACGACCCGTATTTTAAGGATTTACGTTCAAATATACGAAACAGCTGCAAAGAATGGAAGAAAAAGCTAAATTGCTATGCTGAAATAGACAATATTACATTGGAATTTAACACATTATCTGATTCGTACAAAAAGGCTTCACATTCAATGGTTAAAAGTAGTGTCACTAATTCCAACAAACAGATTGTTGAAAAGATATTACAAGTATGTCAACGAGAAGAAGAAGAAAAGTTTCCGGAAAGTTGCACCAACGACTCAAATTTTAAAGGTCTACGTTCAAATATACGAAACAGCTGCGAAGAATGGAAAAAAATACTACCACGTTATGTTAAAATGTACAATCTGACATCGGAAATTGACAAATTATCTAATGCGTACAAAACGCCTTCTCATGTTAACGTGAAAAAAAATTATACTTTGTTAAAGAAACAGATTGGTGATAAGACTTTACAAACTTGTCGATATGAACTAGCAGAAAAGTTTCCGGAAACTTCCAACAACGACCCGTATCTTAAGGGTCTACGTTCATATTTGCAAAAGAGCTGCGACGAATGGAAAGAAAGGCTACAATGTTATGATAAAATGGACAATGTGACATTGGAAATTGACAGTTTATCCGATGCGTACAAAAATATTTCTCATTTGAATGTGAATAAAGATGTTACTTTTTTAAAGAAACAGGTTGTTGAAGAGATATCACAAGTATGTCAACGACAAGAAAAAGATAATTTTCCGGACATTTGCACCGACGACCCGTATTTTCAGGGCTTACGTTCAAATATAGTAAACAGCTGCAAAGAATGGAACAATAAGCGAAATTGTTATGCTCAAATGGACAATATTAGAATTAACATTGACGAATTATCCGATGCGTACAAAACGCCTTTTCATTTAAACGTGACAAATAATGATACTTTGTCTAAGAAACATATTGGTGAAAAGACATTACATACATGTAGCCATGAACCAGCGAAAAAGTTTCCGGACACTTGCACCAACGACCCGTATTTTAACGATCTACGTTCAAATATACAAAACAGCTGCAAAGAATGGGGAAAAAAGCTAGATTGTTATGCTGAAATGGACAATATTAAATTTGACATTGACAGATTATCCGCTGCATACAAGAAGCCTTATTATTTAATTGTCAAAAGTAATGATACTTTGTCTAAGAAACAGATTGGTAAAAACACATTAAAAAAATGTGAACATGAACCAGCAAAAAAGTTTCCTGTTACTTGCACCAACGACCCGTATTTTAAGGATTTACGTTCAAATATACGAAACAGCTGCAAAGAATGGAAGAAAAAGCTAAATTGCTATGCTGAAATAGACAATATTACATTGGAATTTAACACATTATCTGATTCGTACAAAAAGGCTTCACATTCAATGGTTAAAAGTAGTGTCACTAATTCCAACAAGCAGATTGTTGAAAAGATATTACAAGTATGTCAACAAGAAGAAGAAGAAAAGTTTCCGGAAAGTTGCACCAACGACTCAAATTTTAAAGGTCTACGTTCAAATATACGAAACAGCTGCGAAGAATGGAAAAAAATACTACCACGTTATGTTAAAATGTACAATCTGACATCGGAAATTGACAAATTATCTAATGCGTACAAAACGCCTTCTCATGTTAACGTGAAAAAAAATTATACTTTGTTAAAGAAACAGATTGGTGAAAAGACTTTACAAACTTGTCGATATGAACTAGCAGAAAAGATTCCGGAAACTTCCAACAACGACCCGTATCTTAAGGGTCTACGTTCATATTTGCAAAAGAGCTGCGACGAATGGAAAGAAAGGCTACAATGTTATGATAAAATGGACAATGTGACATTGGAAATGGACAGTTTATCCGATGCGTACAAAAATATTTCTCATTTGAATGTGAATAAAGATGTTACTTTTTTAAAGAAACAGATTGTTGAAGAGATATCACAAGTATGTCAACGACAAGAAAAAGATAATTTTCCGGACATTTGCACCGACGACCCGTATTTTCAGGGCTTACGTTCATATATAGTAAACAGCTGCAAAGAATGGAACAATAAGCGAAATTGTTATGCTCAAATGGACAATATTAGAATTGACATTGATGAATTATCCGATGCGTACAAAACGCCTTCTCATTTAAACGTGACAAGTAATGATACTTTGTCTAAGAAACAGATTGGTGAAAAGACATTACAAACATGTCGAAATAAACTAGCAGAAAAGATTCCGGAAACTTCCAAAAACGACCCGTATCTTAAGGGTCTACGTTCATATATGCAACAGAGGTGCAACGAATGGAAAGAAAGGCTAAATTGTTATGAAAAAATGGACAATTTGATTTTGAAATTTGAAAGATCATCCGATGCGTACAAAAATTATTATTTAAACATGAAAAGTAGTGTCACATTGACTAAAAAAAATATGGACAAAAATATATCACAAGTATGTCAACCAAAACAAAAAGAAAAGTTTCCGCACACTTGCACCAACGACCCGCATTTTAAGGGTCTACATTCATATATAGTAAACAGCTGCAAAGAATGGTATGAAATGCGAAATTGTTATGCTAAAATAGACAATATTACATTGGAATTTAACACATTATCTGATTCGTACAAAAGGCTGCACATTCAATGGTTAAAAGTAGTGTCACTAAGTCTAACAAACAGATTGTTGAAAAGATATTACAAGTATGTCAACGAGAAGAAGAAGAAAAGTTTCCGGAAAGTTGCACCAACGACTCAAATTTTAAAGGTCTACGTTCAAATATACGAAACAGCTGCGAAGAATGGAAAAAGACTACCACGTTATGTTAAAATGTACAAATTGACATCGGAAATTGACAAATTATCTAATGCGTACAAAACGCCTTCTCATGTTAACGTGAAAAAATTATACTTTGTTTAAGAAACAGATTGGTGAAAAGACTTTACAAACTTGTCGATATGAACTAGCAGAAAAGTTTCCGAAACTTCCAACAACGACCCGTATCTTAAGGGTCTACGTTCATATTTGCAAAAGAGCTGCGACGAATGGAAAGAAAGGCTACAATGTTATGATAAATGGACAATGTGACATCGGAAATTGACAGTTTATCCGATGCGTACAAAAATATTTCTCATTTGAATGTGAATAAAGATGTTACTTTTTTAAAGAAACAGATCGTTGAAGAGATATCACAAGTATGTCAACGACAAGAAAAAGATAATTTTCGGACATTTGCACCGACGACCCGTATTTTCAGGGCTTACGTTCATATATAGTAAACAGCTGCAAAGAATGGAACAATAAGCGAAATTGTTATGCTCAAATGGACATTATTGAAATTGTCATTGACGAATTATCCGATGCGTACAAAAACCTTATAATTTATTTGTGAAAAGTAATGATACTTTGTCTAAGAAAGAGATTGGTGAAAAGACATTAAAACATGTGAACATGAACCAGCAGAAAAGTTTCAGACACTTGCACAAACGATCCTTACTTTAAGAGTTTACGTTCAAATTTACAAAACAGCTGCAAAAATGGGAAAAAGCTAAATTGTTATGCTCAAATGGACATTATTAGATTGGACATTGACAGATTATCCGACGCGTACAAAAAGCCTTATCATTTAATATTGAAAAGTAATGAAACTTTGTCTAAGAAACAGATTGGTAAAAGACATTACAAACATGTAAACATGAACCGGCAAAAGTTACCGGACTCTTGCAACAACGATCCGTATTTTGAGTGTCTTCTTTCAATTTTACTAAACTGCTGCAAAGAATGGGAAAAAGCTAAATTGTTATGCTCAAATGGACGTTGTTAGATTGGACATTGACAGATTATCCGATGCGTATACAAAGCCTTCTCATTTAAACATAAAAGAATTTTTACTTTGTCTAAGAAACAGATTGGTAAAAGGCATTACAAACATGTGAACATGAACAAGCAGAAAAGTTTTCGGATACTTGCACCAATGACCCGTATTTTAAGGGTCTACGTTTAAATATAAAAGAGCTGCGAAGAATGGAAAAAAGCTAAATTGTTATGCTCAAATGGACATCATTAGATTGGACATTGACAGATTATTTGATGCGTACAAAAGCCTTCTCGTTCAAATGTGAAAAGTAATGCTAATATGTCTAAGAAACAGATTAGTGAAATGATATTACAAAATGTCAACATGAACAAGCAGTAAAGTATCCGGATACTTGCACCAACGACCCGTATTTTAAGTCTCTACTTTCAATATTAGAACAAGACTGCAAAGAATGGGAAAAAAAGCTGAGTTGTTACGCTCAAATGAACAATATTAGATTTGACTTTGACAAATTATCCGATGGGTCCAAAAAGCCTTATTATTCAAACGTGAAAAGTAATATCACTTTGCCCACGAAACTGATCGGTGTAAAGATATTACAAGCCTGTCAACATGAACTAGCCGAAAAGTTTCCGGATACTTGCACCAACGACTCGTATTTTAAGAGTCTACGTTCAAATTTACGAAACAGCTGTAAGGAATGGAAAAAAAAACAGAATTGTTATGCTCAAATAGACATTATTAGACTGTACTTTGACAGATTATCCGATGCGTACAAAAAGCCTCATCATTTACTCGTGAAAAGTAATGTTACTTTGTCTAAGAAACAGATTGGTGAAAAGATATTACATACATGTGAACATGGACTAGCAGCAAAGTTACCGGACACTTGCACCATTGACCCGTACTTTAAGGGTCTAAGTTTAAATATACGAAACAGCTGCAAAGAGTGGAAAAGAAAAAACCCAACAGCAGGAAATTCAACGCAAATTCGTCCTGATGGACAATATGGATTTCGATAATAATAATTATAATAATAATTATTATAGTAACAATAATAACAATATTAATAATCTATAAATACCGACATAACGTCGAGTTGAGTAGATCAGACTACATGTAAGATAAATATAATAATAGGTACATTTTTATCGCAGGCTCAAGATCCATTAAAATACCTACTATATGAATTTTTAACTAGGGCTTAAAAATAAATAAATATAAGTACCTGTATGCCAAGTTACAATTATTACAATTATTATTATTATTATGGGTTTATATATTTCTATAACTCTCCGAAGAGGACATTCGCACGGGCCAGCCAAGTGCATCAACCTGCATCAACTTAAAACTAATGTAAGACCATTGCCAATTCGCAATGCCGCCGCCGCGAGTTGCAAGCCAGCCTAGCCTTAGCCGGCCATGTCTCAGCTCCACCCATGCCAGGGTATATGCCATGCCATGCCAAGCCAGCCGAGCCAGCCAAGCCGGAGCTGAAGACATGCCGCCGTGGTTCACAGAATGAGGCCTCATTTCTGTGAGCTAGCCAGCCAGCCGGCCTTCGGGTCTCAAATATTTGAATTTCGTTCGAAAACGCTTGTAAAACAAAAGACAGTAGTTTTTTCTCTTGCTATTGAAGTTTGGTAATAAAAAGCTTTGTAAGACCATTGCCAATTCGCAATGCCGCCGCGAGTTGCAAGCCAGCCTAGCCTTAGCCGGCCATGTCTCAGCTCCACCCATGCCAGGGTATATGCCATGCCATGCCGCCAGCCGAGCCAGCCAAGCTGGAGCTGAAGACAAGCCGCCGTGGTTCACAGAATGAGGCCTCATTCTGTGTGCTAGCCAGCCAGCCGGCCTTCGGGTCTCAAATATTTGAATTTTGTTCGAACAACGCTTGTAAAACAAAAGACAGTAGTTTTCTCGCTTGTTATTGAAGTTTGGTAATAAAAAGTGGTTGTTCCAGCATAAAAGTATTTTATTTAGTGTTTAGTGTTTATATTTTCAGAAGAGTGGGATAATTACCTACTAGAAGACACGGCCCACATGATAAACGAGTAAACTACCACGAGGGCCTGATGACCATGACGTGCGGATGACTGGGACATGGAGTTTCCAGGCGGCGGCCGTTCAGAACAGAAACCGAGGTCGTAAGGCGTCAAAGCAAGCCGAAGCTAGCAAGCTAGTCAAGATTCCGCCTGTACATTTGGTCCGGGGCCGGGATCGTATTTCAAGACCATCCATCCATCATGTCGTACAATGTTCTGTTTTACAATACGCTGCCGTGCATCTGCTGTGCATTGAGTAATACCTATGTCGTGAATTGTGGGTTCCCGCCAAATTCGCCAAAAGCTGGGCCTTACCACAAAAAAGTTAGACCAGTGTCGAACGCGTGTTTAAAATAAAACTTCATATTACAAAAAAAACGCTAGACACGCGTTCAACGCTGGTCTAACTTTTTGTAAGGCCTAGGTATCTGTCAGACAACGACAAGGCCTATACAGGAGTGGAGGAACAATAGCGGAAGGTCAGGCCATGAACTGAACAACTTTCCCATGAAACATGGGTCGAAATAAGAAAAAAAAATTTGGACCTTCCATACAAAATTGCCGATCAGCTGATTGATTTACTATGAGATGTCCAAATTTTTTTTTCATATTTCGACCCATGTTCCATGGGGAAAGTTGTTCAGTTTCATGAGTACCTTGACCTCCTTTCGGCTTGTTATACCCTTTCCGTTACTCTTGGTATAAATAAAACAGAAATAATCAAAATATTACCTATTTCGTGAAAGTTGTGAATGAAGTGGTAGAGGCGGATAGGCGTGTCCATCAGAATGGCGGGTGTATAAACTCGAAATAAATCAAGATTAAATGTATTAAATGTACACTAAATGTACGTATTTGTACTTAAATATCCATGTCGTACATTTATCAGATGCTTAGATATAACGATTTCAAAATGACCAGCCATTCTGACGTCAGGATGGCGGGTGTATTTTAAACGGATGCACTAAACCTGACAATTCCTGTATCAAATAAATGTACACTAAATGTACGTATTTGTACTTAAATATCCATGTCGTACATTTATCAGATGCTTAGATATAACGATTTCAAAATGACCAGAATGGCTGGTCATTTTGTAAACGGATGCACTAAACCTGACAATTCCTGTATCAAATAAATGTACACTAAATGTACGTATTTGTACTTAAATATCCATGTCGTACATTTATCAGATGCTTAGATATAACGATTTCAAAATGACCAGCCATTCTGACGCCAGGATGGCGGGTGTATTTTAAACGGATGCACTAAACCTGACAGTTCCTGTATCAAATAAATGTACACTAAATGTACGTATTTGTACTTAAATATCCATGTCGTACATTTATCAGATGCTTAGATATAACGATTTCAAAATGACCAACCATTCTGACGCCAGGATGGCGGGTGTATTTTAAACGGATGCACTAAACCTGACAGTTCCTGTATCAAATAAATGTACACTAAATGTACGTATTTGTACTTAAATATCCATGTCGTACATTTATCAGATGCTTAGATATAACGATTTCAAAATGACCAACCATTTTGACGCCAGGATGGCGGGTGTATTTTAAACGGGTGCACTAATTAGGTCCAATCCCTCCATACAATGTTAGTTAATTTGAAGCTCCGTTAAATATTTTAAAGGTCAAATCGCACCAACGCACCGCGTGGAACCGCGGCTAAGCCGCGCGTTACAACTAATATTGTTTACATCAATCTAATATTGCTGCAGAGGATTGGCGTGGTGTGGCGCAACATATTTACTTGCGGAGAATATATTTTAGTTGATAACAATCGGCAGAGGAGTGGCGCGGCGCGAATTTGGTTCTTGTAGAAATATGTAACGTATCACATGCAAAAAGGCCGAGCTCTCCGCTGCCACGCCGCTATATTAAGGCTGGTGTGCATACAACGTTTTACCTGTCACTGTCGCCATTTTCACGCTGTACGATGAACGATACGCGCTTAAGGGCGATGTTGTCACGCCTTTTTCCTTTAAAGTAGCCGCAGTTAGATGAGCCACCTTGTCTTTGTGATGCAGCCCATCTATTTACGAAAGTACATGACATCTTCCGCAGCCACGCCCTCCAAACCCAAGTTGCCGCTAGCTGATGAGCACAATTTGAGCCTCCCTCCTAATGGGGTATTACCTAAACTGGTAAGATCTCGCAACGGCGTGATGTTTCGCCTGCAGGACACCTGGACAGGTGCATGGCTAATTAGAGCAATTCAACCCTACCCCATAAAGCTCAGTCTTGAAGGTGATCGCCGCCGGCCTCTTTGCGGCCGTTGTGAAGATCTCCACGTCAAATTGCCGTAGTCATAGATATAAATTTCTAGGAGATATTTGTGCCTGTACGCTTATTGTGCCCTCAAAATTACATTTTAGGCCCCCCATCATAAGCCCCCAAAATTGGGGTATCACGCACGTCCTTGTATGTCATTTTTTATTTCCAAGTTATCGATTCCCAAGAGGTATGAAAAGTTGAAATCATACAAGCATGGGACAGCCTAGTGTTGCGCTCTACTCTAGGGCCTTGCGCAACGAGAGCAGGCTACACTTTACTACCAGACTAGGCTTGAGCAACCGCAGCTTCCGTCAGCGAGAGAATGTTCGTCCGCACGTACCCAAGATTCGCCTAGCAGTGACACATCGTCGATTTCTCCCCGTATTGCTACGCCCTCTGAAGGGCCCCTGAAAAGCGCGTCTACTAGGGTCACGCCACCGCTTTCCTTGTCCCTGATGTATATTTTGGGCTCAAGAATTAGCTCAACGACGTTTTCAAGCGTCTTCCACCTGGCAAAATACCTACGTGTCAGCTTCGGCAAGATCTTAGCGTAGAATACTGGATTCGGCATTTTCGCAAAGACCAAACAGGGGTTTTGGTTCTACTATCGCTACCTGCCAGCGCTGGAGGGCCCGGGACCGAAGTCTTCTGTTTCACATGCGCACCTCAAAAAGCGTCCCTTGATGATCGCAATACGAGGTCTTCCCGTTAACACTGTTCCAGAGACATCCAAATAGAGCTGACCACCCTAAGCCACGAGGTGGACTTCGTGCGCTCCATCAAGGCTCGCGGAGGACGCCCAGGGTGCATTTGACACAACTGACACATTTTGAACTATCGATACTATCGAATAAATAGATACTAAATGATTGTTGAACGATACTTGTGCCGTGTGATGCTGGCTTAAAATAGCATCACCCCAATTTTTCCGAAGGTGTTCTAAAAAAGACTAAGGGATTATTATACAGGGAATGGGTGGCAGCGTTTCCAGTAAATTAAACATCTTGAATTGCGTTCGCCAATCCGCCTGCCAATCATGGTGAGTATGGCAGTACCCCCCGACAAGGGAAGGTCCATGTCCAGCTGTGGATTATTGGGGCTGAGAAGTTTGAAAGATAGCGTGAACTATCGATTAGACTCTGCAAAACGCGCGACACAATAAGGTCGAAAGTATGTCAATGCCAAAGTTTAGTTACTTCTCATTGGTTGTCGTTGCATCAACATTGTCGTACTACAGGTAGTACTGCAATCTGCGAGTTTTCTCCCGTGTTGGTCCGGCACGAAACGAGTACCTACAGTCTATGTAAGCCTTTATGGTTTTCGAATGCTTCACTTTTGACAGTTTTGACTCAAAATGTTGTCAAAGTCCTAAATCGGGCGTTAGTTAATGACAGCCCGGGGACCTGTTAGATTTTTAACGGCCGATTAGTTGTTGTCAAAGAAATGTGACATGCGCCGCATACACAGCTGTCAAATAAGTGACTGCTAGAAATGCCAAATTGACGCCACATTGAAAGCTGTCTTAATTGTCAATTGTCCCAAATCATAAAGGCTAACACAGACGGTACGCGATACATCAAGTAAATGAGCTAGTATGAAGGTGCGCGACGCACCTCCCGGGAGACTTTTTGTCCGCGGTTCAGGAGACTACGCCGCGACGCAACTGTCTCCAGGAGTTAGGGACGGTGTAACGGAAACTTTGTTGGCGTGCTCAGACCATGAAACTGAACAACTTTATGGAGCCAATGGTGGGAAACGAAAACGGGTCCCATACAAAGTCAGTCAGCTGATCGTTAATTTTGTATGGGAGGACGGAATTTTTTCGTTTCCACCATTGGCCCCATAGTAAAAGTTGTTCAGTTTGATGGTCTGGTCATGCTTGCAAAGTTTTCGTTACACCGTCCCTAACACCCCGTATATTGGTTTCAAATTTAATGCACAAGTGCGGGCACTGCAACAAAAAAGTTTCGGGTTCGCATAAGCTTCGACTATAATCAACAAGGTCGTTTGAAAGCATACAAAGGCATTTCACTACCTGCGCATTTGCTACCTTCTTGCTACGAACCTATTTAAAGACAAAATGTTAGTCTGTTTGAAGAAAAGAAAAGCAGAACATTCTTGAAATAAATAGGTTTTTTGACACCGACTACTTACTAGTAAGTACTAAAAGGCCTCAGATATGTTTGTAACGGCCTCCGCAGGTTACCAGTTAATCGAGGCCGAGGGCTTTGCGTGCTCTCCGAAGCACGGATCCATCTTTTTTATCAAACATTCAAGTGATTCAACCAGTTATGAAGTAAGAAATGTGTGAAAATTTTCAAAAAGTGATGATTACAAGGTTTTAAGGCTTCCGTACCTCAAAAGTTAAATAACGGAACCCTTATAGGATCACTTTGTTGTCCGTCCGTCTATCTGTCATTCTGTCAAGGCCCTTTATCTCAGGAACACGTAAAGATATCGAGTTAAAATTAAAACCGTATACTCAAGTCTATGAACGCTAGTAGTTGTGAAAAAATCAAGCACCTAACTTCAAGTAAAAAAAGATATAACTGTTTATGCAGTGAAAACTGTTATTCCCGTTGAAATCCCAACGGCCCCAAATTCAAAGTTTTAGAGATTCGGGGGCCGTTGGGACGAAAAATTCCCAACGGGCCCCTCGGGGGCCGATCTGCGGGGACCGTTGAGAATAACGGGTAAAATCGCTTGTTTTTTACCCTGTCAAGGGCATCAAAATTGAGAGGGTACTTCCCGTAGACCTAAAAGTACAAATTAAAGAAAAACGCAAAATAAATCATTTTCATAAATATTTGGTGTTTATGGAGGCCGAAAAATAAACAAAATTTAAGAAATTTGGCTAGTTGTCCAAGTGGAGTATCATATTATGAAATATAGGTCTACCAACCAGAATAAGCTACAAATCTTAATACGGAACCCCTGGTGGGCGAGCCCAACTCGCACTTGGCCGATTTTTTACGAAGTATTCATAAGCATAATACATAATTTTCCCAGTATATCTCCCCTATTCTCACTCCTGCGAACGAAGGTCCATTTCATAATGGACCTAGTCGTACACAACATTGTTTTTCTCTAAAAGTTTTTTGTTCTCAAAACAAGCGCACAGGCACAACTATCTCCTAGAAATGTATATCTATGACTGCGGCAATTTGTCGTGGAGATCTTCACAACGGCCGCACAGAGGCTGGCGGCGATTCACCTTCAAGACTGAGCTTTATGGGGTAGGGGTTGAATTACTTAGTTAGCCATGCACCTGTCCTGCAGGTAAAACATCACGCGCCACGGCGAGATCGTAAAAGTTTAGGTGGTACTCCATTAGGATGGGAGGTCCAAATTATGCTCATCTAGCAGCGGCAACTTGGTTTGGTGGGCGTGGCTGCGGAAGATGTCACGTACTTTCGTAAATGGGTGGGCTGCATCACGAAGACAAGGTGGCTCATCCAACTGCGGCTACTTTGAAGGAAAAAGTCCTGACACGCGTATCATTTATTTCACAGCGTGGAGATGACGACAGGTGACAGTTAAAACGTTGTATGCACGTCAGCCTTACAATAACGGCGTGGTAGCGGAAAGGTTCGGTCTTTTTTGCATGTGATACGTAACATATTTCTACAAGAACTAAATTTGCGCCGCGCCGCTCCTGCCGATTGTTATCACCTAAAATATATACTCCGCAAATAAATAGGTATCTAACGCCACACCACGCAAATCCTCTGCAGCGATATTGTAGTGTAGGTTGATTTAACAGTTGTAACGCGCGGCTACGCCGCGGTTCCGCGCGGTGCGTTGGTGCGATTTGACCTTTAAAATATTTAACGGAGCTTCAAATTAACTAACATTGTATGGAGGAATTGGACCTAAACCTGACAGTTCCTGTATCAAATAAATGTACACTAAATGTAAGTATTTGTACTTAAATATCCATGTCGTACATTTATCAGATGCTTAGATTTTTTCGTAGTTTCAAAGTCACACTGACGGTCACCGTTTGCGTACCTAGGTAATTTTACCTAGGTTCGAGCTAAAGGTAAAGGGTAAAATGTGAGTCGCGTCCAGAGGTTGATTTGTCCAAGGTATGACTTCATTTTCTAACCCTAAGATATTTGCTTGTAATGTTTTATTTTATAGTTGAACGAAGTATAAAACAACATAAAGATTAAAGATGTTACCTACTTCTTTTTTCACCGGAAAAAAGGTACCAAACAAATAATGAAATACCAAGAACATGCCATAATATATTTTATTTCATATGATTATGATATAACTACATAATATTTATCAGAATCTACTATTATGCAGATGTAAAAATCAACTGCAAATATTTTCAGGTGAAACAACCCATGAAACTGAACAACTTTCCTCAAGGAACATCAGTAATAATAAAAAAATGGATCTCAGCCGGCCGGGTCAATTTGTATGGGAAGCCCAATTTTTTCATGTTTCGACTCATGTTCCTTGGGAAATTCGTTCAGTTTCAGGGGCTGGTCTACCTGTTATGATGTTTGCAGTCGATTTTTACACCTTATATGGCGGTTATAGATCAGAGCTCTGGTTTAACTTTTGATACCTAATTTAAAGACCTTATTTTGAGAGTAAAGTAGTGTTCATTATGTGAGGTGATGCGTACATTTCTCGTACATTTATTTGATACAGGAATTGTCAGGTTTAGTGCATCCGTTTATATACACTCGCCATCCTGGCGTCAGAATGGCTGGTCATTTTGAAATCGTTATATCTAAGCATCTGATAAATGTACGACATGGATATTTAAGTACAAATACGTACATTTAGTGTACATTTATTTGATACAGGAACTGTCAGGTTTAGTGCATCCGTTTAAAATACACCCGCCATCCTGGCGTCAGAATGGTTGGTCATTTTGAAATCGTTATATCTAAGCATCTGATAAATGTACGACATGGATATTTAAGTACAAATACGTACATTTAGTGTACATTTAATACATTTAATCTTGATTTATTTCGAGATTATACACTCGCCATCCTGGCGTCAGAATGGTTGGTCATTTTGAAATCGTTATATCTAAGCATCTGATAAATGTACGACATGGATATTTAAGTACAAATACGTACATTTAGTGTACATTTATTTGATACAGGAATTGTCAGGTTTAGTGCATCCGTTTAATACACCCGCCATCCTGGCGTCAGAATGGCTGGTCATTTTGAAATCGTTATATCTAAGCATCTGATAAATGTACGACATGGATATTTAAGTACAAATACGTACATTTAGTGTACATTTAATACATTTAATCTTGATTTATTTCGAGATTATACACTCGCCATCCTGGCGTCAGAATGGTTGGTCATTTTGAAATCGTTATATCTAAGCATCTGATAAATGTACGACATGGATATTTAAGTACAAATACGTACATTTAGTGTACATTTATTTGATACAGGAATTGTCAGGTTTAGTGCATCCGTTTAAAATACAACCGCCATCCTGGCGTCAGAATGGCTGGTCATTTTGAAATCGTTATATCTAAGCATCTGATAAATGTACGACATGGATATTTAAGTACAAATACGTACATTTAGTGTACATTTATTTGATACAGGAATTGTCAGGTTTAGTGCATCCGTTTAAAATACACCCGCCATCCTGGCGTCAGAATGGTTGGTCATTTTGAAATCGTTATATCTAAGCATCTGATAAATGTACAACATGGATATTTAAGTACAAATACGTACATTTAGTGTACATTTATTTGATACAGGAACTGTCAGGTTTAGTGCATCCGTTTAAAATACACCCGCCATCCTGGCGTCAGAATGGTTGGTCATTTTGAAATCGTTATATCTAAGCATCTGATAAATTTACGACATGGATATTTAAGTACGAATACGTACATTTAGTGTACATTTAATACATTTAATCTTGATTTATTTCGAGATTATACACTCGCCATCCTGGCGTCAGAATGGCTGGTCATTTTGAAATCGTTATATCTAAGCATCTGATAAATGTACGACATGGATATTTAAGTACAAATACGTACATTTAGTGTACATTTAATACATTTAATCTTGATTTATTTCGAGATTATACACTCGCCATCCTGGCGTCAGAATGGCTGGTCATTTTGAAATCGTTATATCTAAGCATCTGATAAATGTACGACATGGATATTTAAGTACAAATACGTACATTTAGTGTACATTTATTTGATACAGGAACTGTCAGGTTTAGTGCATCCGTTTTAATACACGCGCCATCCTGGCGTCAGAATGGCTGGTCATTTTGAAATCGTTATATCTAAGCATCTGATAAATGTACGACATGGATATTTAAGTACAAATACGTACATTTAGTGTACATTTATTTGATACAGGAATTGTCAGGTTTAGTGCATCCGTTTAAAATACACCCGCCATCCTGGCGTCAGAATGGCTGGTCATTTTGAAATCGTTATATCTAAGCATCTGATAAATGTACGACATGGATATTTAAGTACAAATACGTACATTTAGTGTACATTTATTTGATACAGGAATTGTCAGGTTTAGTGCATCCGTTTAAAATACACCCGCCATCCTGGCGTCAGAATGGTTGGTCATTTTGAAATCGTTATATCTAAGCATCTGATAAATGTACAACATGGATATTTAAGTACAAATACGTACATTTAGTGTACATTTATTTGATACAGGAACTGTCAGGTTTAGTGCATCCGTTTAAAATACACCCGCCATCCTGGCGTCAGAATGGTTGGTCATTTTGAAATCGTTATATCTAAGCATCTGATAAATGTACGACATGGATATTTAAGTACGAATACGTACATTTAGTGTACATTTAATACATTTAATCTTGATTTATTTCGAGATTATACACTCGCCATCCTGGCGTCAGAATGGCTGGTCATTTTGAAATCGTTATATCTAAGCATCTGATAAATGTACGACATGGATATTTAAGTACAAATACGTACATTTAGTGTACATTTAATACATTTAATCTTGATTTATTTCGAGATTATACACTCGCCATCCTGGCGTCAGAATGGCTGGTCATTTTGAAATCGTTATATCTAAGCATCTGATAAATGTACGACATGGATATTTAAGTACAAATACGTACATTTAGTGTACATTTATTTGATACAGGAACTGTCAGGTTTAGTGCATCCGTTTTAATACACACGCCATCCTGGCGTCAGAATGGCTGGTCATTTTGAAATCGTTATATCTAAGCATCTGATAAATGTACGACATGGATATTTAAGTACAAATACGTACATTTAGTGTACATTTATTTGATACAGGAATTGTCAGGTTTAGTGCATCCGTTTAAAATACACCCGCCATCCTGACGTCAGAATGGCTGGTCATTTTGAAATCGTTATATCTAAGCATCTGATAAATGTACGACATTTACGTACAAATACGTACATTTAGTGTACATTTAATACATTTAATCTTGATTTATTTCGAGATTATACACCCGCCATTCTGATGGACACGGATAGGCCCTTTCGAATAATGCAACTCTCGGAGAAAAGAAAACAGGACATTTGATCCAGAAAATACATAAGAACTGCGCGGTCCAATTTTGGTGCTGGGTCATTCTTCAAACGGTCGAAAATTTCGGTCACAGGGTTGTAAATGCTAAACTATACAAGTTTGGACATATCGATCGATTGGACATGATTTAACATTTCAATACCTATGTGGAATCGATTAAAAAGTCTTATTTTATATTCACTTAGTATTTCAAAACCCAGTCTGAAAGTTGAAAACGGGGGTATTTTTGGTGTTCTCCGCATGTCACACCTCGCACTAACTTTTTACAAATTATGATTTTACTACTTTCCTTACGTTTTGTACGTATCTATTGTATATCAAAATAATCGTCATAAAGCAATATATTAGGTGAATGATGAAGAAAATATGTAACGCGTGTAATTTTAAAAATAAACCCGAATATGTACCGGTCACACGATTTCGGACAGTTAGCCCAAGCGTGGTAAAATCGATCATAACTTCTAAGTTTATAACCATATCCAGCTGAGATTTTGTTCCTCAAATTATTATGATATGCTTCAATAATCAAGCAGAGTGAATGGGCACCTCAGTGCCCAGAAAAAAAAAAATTCCAACAATAAGGGCTGATACAAGTTTTACTACCCTTGCATGTAAGTTACGTGGATTCAAATTTCTTCTAGAATTAATGCTCTTAGAGATTCGTCTTTACAGGGCTGATTTGTAATATAGTCGGGACTATTGGTCTGTAATTTTATTTAGATTCAATAAAAGATGGCCGAGTTATTATCAAAAATACTTTGTTTTTGTAATCTGCGTGGAGTAATTTGCGTGGCAAAATACCCACGCAGCTTACAGTTCTTCCCACGCAGATTACACAATGGTTCTAAGAGTTAAAAAAAGGTTGAAATAACCATTTTAAATACTATTATTTTACCTAATATTCATTAAAAAACACATGAAAAGAATTCTTTTGGCAAATATCATCAAGTTTTTGAGTTTTCATATCGTTATACTTGGACATAGAATTTTTACCAATTTTGATGGATTTGAGTGCATGTTTTGTCAAAACATACTGGACGTTGGCTCTATTCAACCACCTAACTTTGTCTCGCAGCAATTTTTCGATGCCAGTGATCGTTTTCTCATAGGCTTTATGTGTATTTTGAGGCCAAAATTCAAAACTGTAAGGTAGATCCGATAATATGCCAGCGACTGTATTGAGACATAGTGCTCCTGATTTATCTCTTGTGCTGACAATCTTGCTAAATTTATCTGCGCTTGTACTACCTATTTTTAAAGAAGTACAATACCAAAGCCCCTTAACTTGCTTATGTAGGTATCATTGGTTCATAAATAGGGCGATAGCGTTAACTCGATTTACTGTTACGTCATGGTGAGAAAGAGGGTCTCCATCAGGCTCGTGTCATATAAGTCTTATATGCAGCAAACACCTGCAGCTGACCTGTCTTTCTTGCTCTGGCAACCCTGCGTATTCCATAACCGTGTCCTGGGCGACACAATATCTGTCAAATCTTCCTGATATTATTTAAATCTACTGCAATTGACAGAGTTAGGTCATGGTGAGTTAACTTGTTAGTTGCCCTACTAACTGCGGCCGTCAATATGACTTTCACCTTAGACTACTGGGAATCTTCTTGCGTAAGCCTGGGCAAACGTAGCGAACTTGCCACTTGACATTTCGAAGGCTTTTAGCTGGAAAAGGTCTGGCAGAAACCTTGACCTGGCTCCTCAGCAAGCTTCCTGTTTATGACAACCCAGCTGGTTTTGTAATCCAATCCAATCTACACAGCCTTGCTTTTTGTCGCAAGATGGCCTGCCTAGCAGTCTTCATCATATTTTTTATTCAAAATTATGCTGAACCAAGACGTCCACGACCTTATTCCGCCAGCTCCTTTCCACCATAGAACACCTGTAAGTATATTTGGCGCGATACCATCTATATTTAGTTGCCAATCCACTAATTCGGACTAAGCACTCTGAATCTTCTTTCATTATGCACACTAAAAGACAGGAACTAATTACCTGCATCTGTTGATTCCAAAATCATAAAACCTTATAATGTTTTTATGGTAGTAGTGAATAAAGACTTATTTTCCATGACCTGTCTCCACCACAAACTCCATCTTTGCCTTATAACCTAGACTTAAGTCAAGAATAATCATGTTTCAAGTAAAACTTATAGAAAACTAATGAAAATACAAAGATAAAATTGGCTATGTAATCTGCGTGGCTTGATTTGTAATCTGCGTGGCACACAAAATTTTAAAATTAAATTTCTCGAATAGTAATTGATGTGCGTTAGGACCGCGGGTGTACAAGTTAGGATTGAGCTGCTTATCTACAGGATGGTAGTACCTGCAGTGTACCTCAGTGTACCTCAAATGAAATCCAGTGTACTCTTTAGATAAAAGTTATTCGATGAAATATGCACACCCGCCATTCTAACGTTAGGATGGCGGGTGTACATTTTTATTTCGGTCTGTAGATACTTATTTCGCTTTTATTCTTTTGTACTTTTGTGTACCTGCAGTGTACCTGTACATAAAAATATAAAATAATCAAAATGTTGACAAATACCAGTAAAAACGTAAAAACGATATAGGGAAACTGGGGCACTTGAGCCCTAGGGAGACTTTGTAAACGTTATTTCCAGAAAGCAGAAGACTTAGAGAGCTACTTTTACAGGATGGTGGTACTTGCAGTGTACCTTAGGGTACCTTCAATGAAATCCAGTGTACCTCTTTAGATAAAGTTATTTGATGAAATATGCTCACCTGCCATTCTTACGTTAGGATGGCGGGTGTACATTTATTTCGGTCTGTAGATACTTATTTTGCTTTTATTCTTTAGTACTTTTGTGTACCTGCAGTGTACCTGTACAAAAAAATATAAAATAATCAAAATGTTGACAAATACCCGTAAAAAACGTGTAAAAACCGCATAGTGGAAACTGGGGGCACTTGAGCACTAGAGGAGACTTGGTGAACGTTATTTCCAGAAAAGCAGAAGACTTAGAGAGCTACTTTACTACAGGATGGTGGTACCTGCAGTGTACCTTTGTATAGTTATATTAAAATCCAGTTTACTTCTTTGAATAAAAAGTTGGAATGGCGGGTGTAAATATTTTTATCAAATAACTTTTTATTAACTGAGTTACACTAGATTTCATTGCAGGTACACTGAAGTACACTGCAGGTACTACCTACCATCCTCTATTAAAGAAGCTCAATCTTATCATGAACACTCGTGGTCCTAACATACACGAAAAAGTTGCGTTAGGACCACAGGTGTTCATGATAGATGGTGGTACCTGCAATGTACCTCAGTATACCTGCAATGAAATCTAGTGTACCTCAGTTAATAAAAATTTATTGGATGAAATATGTACACCTGCCATTCTAACTTTTATCTAAAGAGGTACACTGGATTTCATTGAAGGTACACTAAGGTACACTGCAGGTACCACCATCCTGTAGGAAAGTAGCTCTCTAAGTCTTCTGCTTTTCTGGAAATAATGTTTACAAAGTCTCCCCTAGGGCTCAAGTGCCCCCAGTTTCCCCTATGCCGTTTTTACACGTTTTTACTGGTATTTGTCATTATTTTGATTATTTTATAATTTTATGTACAGGTACACTACAGGTGCACCAAATTACTATAAACGAAAATCGAAATATGTATCTACAGACCGAAATAAAAATGTACACCCGCCATCCTAACGTAAGAATGGCGGGTGAGCATATTTCATCTAATAACTTTTTATCTAAAGAGGTACACTGGATTTCATTGAAGGTACACTAAGGTACACTGCAAGTACCACCATCCTGTAGGAAAGTAGCTCTCTAAGTCTTCTGCTTTTCTGGAAATAACGTTTACAAAGTCTCCCCTAGGGCTCAAGTGCCCCCAGTTTCCCCTATATCGTTTTACACGTTTTTTACTGGTATTTGTCAACATTTTGATTATTTTATATTTTTATGTACAGGTACACTGCAGGTACACAAAAGTACAAAAGAAAAAAAGCAAAATAAGTATCTACAGACCGAAATAAAAATGTACACCCGCCATCCTAACGTTAGAATGGCGGGTGTGCATATTTCATCGAATAACTTTTTATTTAAAGAGGTACACTGGATTTCATTGGAGGTACACTGAGGTACACTGCAGGTACTACCATCCTGTAGATAAGCAGCTCAATCCTAACTTGTACACCCGCGGTCCTAACGCACATTAGTAATTGTGCTAGCAAGGAGCACCAAACTGTTCTATAATCGTGAAAGTATACAGAATCATATTTCATTGTCATCATCTTCAAATTGCTTAAATTAAAATTTGCCACGCAGCTTACGCGGAGAATCGAAATCTGAATAATGACCCTGCTGATAGCCCCATAATTAAAAATAAATAAAAATAATGTTTATTGCCTTTTAGTTTAACTAAAACTAGCTTAATCTAAGTTATTAGAACAACAAAAAAAAGGCAAAAGGGTCTGACTCAGCTTTTGCCGACAAGACCCAAGTCATGTCGGCGCTGATTTCCCCTGTTCCACATATCCCTACTGACCTATCCCCCCTAGGAGGGAAGAGCGGAAATTTTTTCCTTTTTGTTCTACTAGGGGGGATACGTCTTCCACTTCTACCATTTTAATCATTCAGGAAATAAGTACAAACACTCTAGAAATTGTGTTACTTGTTACTTGAAGTGTTTTCTACATCTACACTAATAAAATAAAGAGGAAAGATTTTGTTCGTTTTTTTGTTTGTTTGATTTATTTTGATTTGATTTGTTTAACCCTGTCAGTGTCTTAGAAAAAGTTTAACATCTTGACGTGACCTACAATTTAGGTGACAGCTGTCAAACTAAAACCTCGTTTATCTCGTTAACTGTGAATGCTTCACTATTGGTTTCTTTGGGAAAGTTGTAGGCCTTAACGAGATCTACATGACAGGTGTCAGCTGTCATACTAAAAAGTCGTTTATATCGGAAACTATGCGTGCTAGACTATTGGTTTCTTCGGGAAAGTTGTAGGCCTTAACGAGATCTACATGACAGGTGTCAGCTGTCATACTAAAAAGTCGTTTATATCGGAAACTATGCGTGCTAGACTATTGGTTTCTTCGGGAAAGTTGTAGGCCTTAACGAGATCTACATGACAGGTGTCAGCTGTCATACTAAAAAGTCGTTTATATCGGAAACTATGCGTGCTAGACTATTGGTTTCTTCGGGAAAGTTGTAGGCCTTAACGAGATCTACATGACAGGTGTCAGCTGTCATACTAAAAGTCGATTATATCTGAAACTATGCGTGCTAGACTATTGGTTTCTTCGGGAAAGTTGTAGGCCTTAACGAGATCTACATGACAGGTGTCAGCTGTCATACTAAAAAGTCGATTATATCGGAAACTATGCGTGCTAGACTATTGGTTTCTTCGGGAAAGTTGTAGGCCTTAACGAGATCTACATGACAGGTGTCAGCTGTCATACTAAAAGTCGAGTATATCGGAAACTATGCGTGCTAGACTATTGGTTTCTTCGGGAAAGTTGTAGGCCTTAACGAGATCTACATGACAGGTGTCAGCTGTCATACTAAAAGTCGTTTATATCGGAAACTATGCGTGCTAGACTATTGGTTTCTTCGGGAAAGTTGTAGGCCTTAACGAGATCTACATGACAGGTGTCAGCTGTCATACTAAAAGTCGATTATATCGGAAACTATGCGTGCTAGACTATTGGTTTCTTCGGGAAAGTCGTAGGCCTTAACGAGATCTACATGACAGGTGTCAGCTGTCATACTAAAAAGTCGATTATATCGGAAACTATGCGTGCTAGACTATTGGTTTCTTCGGGAAAGTTGTAGGCCTTAACGAGATCAAAATGACAGGTGTCAGCTGTCATACTAAAAAGTCGATTATATCGGAAACTATGCGTGCTAGACTATTGGTTTCTTCGGGAAAGTTGTAGGCCTTAACGAGATCAAAATGACAGGTGTCAGCTGTCATACTAAAAAGTCGATTATATCGGAAACTATGCGTGCTAGACTATTGGTTTTTCGGGAAAGTTGTAGGCCTTAACGAGATCAAAATGACAGATGACAGCTGTCAAACTTTAAACTCGTTTATCTCGTTAACTGTGCATGCTACACTACTAGATTCTTTGGAAAAGTTGTAGGACTTGCCAAGATCTACATTTTAAGTGACAGCTTAAAAGCTAGTAGTGTAGCATTCACAGTTAACGAGATAAACGAGTTTAAAGTTTGACAGCTGTCACTTAAAATGTAGATGTCGTCCAGACCTACAACTTTTCCAAAGAAACTAGTAGTGTAGCATGCACAGTTAACGAGATAAACGATTTTAAAGTTTGACAGCTGTCACCATTAGAAAGGTACAACATTCCTAAGTAACATAGGCTACTTTTTACCACGAGAAACTTCCTCATTCCCACGGGAAAACGGTTAGCAACAGGAATAGCGGGAAATATAGCGGATATTACTAGCATAATAAAGACGGACCTGGACTACTTTTTGTTAGCCCTCAAGGATCTGAAGTACCTGATGAAACCACCAGCATCCCATCTAAACTATAAAAATACGGTCATGGCTTCATAGAAAAAGTTGTTCACCATGACGGGCTGCTTCTGCTGACACATGGTCATCGAGGATTTGGAGTACCAAGACCACCAGCAACTTATCTAAACTATAAGAGATACGGTCATGGCTTCATAGAAAAGTTGTTCAGCATGACGGGACGCTTCTGCTAGCACATGGTCATTGAGGATCTGAAATACCTGATGCATACCACCAGCATCCCATCTAAACTATCAGAGATACAGTAATGGCTTCAAAGTAAAAGTTGTTCAGCATGACGGGATGCTGTTGCTGGCACATGGTCATGTGCTATTCTGCTGAAACGGAGTAATCGACTTTTAACAACGGTAAAAAAATCCAATGTTTACGGGAAAACCGGTACCTAAGTAGCAGCGGGTGAAACCGCTGGGCGGGCCGCTAGTGTTTTTATTGTGGTTTTTATAGTAAGTTAATTTTCCATTAAAACTCCTTCAATTGTGATGCAAACTCCTTTAATTAGTGTGTCAGGCAACGATCATATTATTTTATAATTTTTTACAATCATTTTTGAAGTTCTGTCATTTTTAAAATAAAAACAAATGAAAAACCGCGTTTCTGCCAAGTTCTTGGTCCTAAAATACAATACAAGTTTGTGATTTTGAGTTGCTGTCGTTTTTTTCTATAAAATATGGATGAAGAAGTTGACCAAGAACTCGTTTTTTTAAAAAGAGGCAGAGGGGCTGTTTTGCTGAGCGGTGGCTTCCAATATCATATAAAAAAGAAATACGTTAACGGAGACGAATATTGGAAATGTGCTGAAACAAAAAAAACGAAGTGTGTGGGATCGCTTACTATCAAAGTTAGTACCTATTTTAAAATTTCAATTCAACTCATTAATTGATAACATGCCATGAGTCGTATTGTATAGTACTAGCAGGACTAGACTAGGCCCGTCCACAACTGCCGCCGTCAACAGGCTACAGCAACGGCATGCGGCAGCGGTGCTGTGGTGCCTGTGCCCGTATAAATGTAATAGCCCGAAAGTGTTTTTAGGTTGAGTTGATTGTAATAGCAATATAATTTCGAAATAATTTAATAAGCAAAGAAATATGTTCATCTACCGTTCTTTTGAAGTAGGTACCTACCTACCATATCCTGTCCTTACCATTTATTGTTTATTTTTACAGGATCGGAATGTTATTCAAAAAAGAGTGCCCCATTCTGTATGTAACGTTGATATAGCCAAAAATGAAGTAGCTGTACGGATGAATAATTGCAAAGAAAGAATTAAAGCTGATATTACCGTGCCGATTCCAAAAATTTTTGAAGAAACGGTCTCTGGGTTAGCCGATGATGGCTATGATTTGCTTATTGCTACACCGAAGTTCACAAATGTGAAGACTGCTTTTTACAATTACAGAAATAACGAAGCAGGCACGAGTAAAATGTTCTACACCAATAGTGAGCAAGTGGAGGTGCCACCCATTTTGAGAAAAATTCCTGTTTGCTGATTATTACTGTAACGGTATCCGAATTCTGGTATTTGGTAATGAATGGTCCAAAGAGATGTTAATCAGTGGAAAAGTTTTTTTTTTGGATGGCACTTTTAACATTTGCCCTGAACCATTTACCCAGCTTTTGACTATTCACTGCGACATTGGAAGTACGATGGAGTACACCAATATTATCCCGGTTCTCTACGCACTTCTTCCAGACAAAAGACAGAAACATACGTCATTTTGTTGCGTTTATTACAATCGGAAATTAAAAATCACTGGTGAGAAGTGGGTCCCCAATTATATCATGGCTGACTTTGAGGCAGCTATTGCCAAAGCCATAAGAATCGTACTTCCAAAGACCGAGAAGGAGGATGTTACTATCACTTCCATAAAGCTTTATGGAAAAGGCTAAACAACTGAAATTGACTGAAAACAGAGACAAGAAACGAATTGTCGCTTTATGCGCGACATTACCTCTCCTACCTCTAGATAAGATTGAGGAAGGATGGGCTTATATTGAGGATCAAATTTTAGAAGAGTTTAAGATGGATTCATTCAAAAAATACTTTTTAAAAACTTGGATGAAGAATGCAAATTACCAAAAACAGTGGTGCGTTTTTGGTAAAAAACATCGTACTAATAATTTTGCTGAAGCTTGGCATTTCAAAATAAGTACTAAAAGTAACCGGAAAAACAGTCTATACGCGTTGTTAAAAACATTATCGCATCAAACCGTAGTTCAAAGAAATCGAATGAAATCTATCTGCAACTGCTTAAATTTAAATCCTCCTAAAAGGAGAGAAAATCGCTTTATTATCCGTGATGAAGTGATTTTACGAGCACAAATACAACTAATAAGTGGTGAAATCACCACAGGTCATTTTTTAGACATGTTGAGACGTTGAGGTGCTCACCTCAACCACTTATTAGTTGTATTTGTGCTCGTAAAATCACGAGGAGGATTTAAAAGCAGTTGCAGATAGATTTCATTCGATTTCTCTGGTGTTAAGTATATAATAATAATAAAGCCTTTTTTTATTCGGACAAGTAATATAAAAAATAACAATAAATTTCTTAAAACGAAACTAAATTATGTTTTATTATGCTAATGATTAACCATTTGATTTTTTCCTATCTTCTGCAAGTCCGTTTGCCAGTTGGCAAAGGCGATGTGCTCCTCCAACGTCTGGCCACCCTATACCAGGTTTTTTCCTGCTACTTATATCATCATCCTATCTTTTCCCCTTCGTCTACCTCGTTTCCTTTTGCCTTCCCTAGGTGTCCACCAGAATGACTAGCCAAAGTAATAATATCTTTTTTATTAATTAGGTGCTAATAGGTACCAAATAGTACTAAATTGGTACTAAATTATGATAATATTTAAATGTCTATTTATTACTTTGGCCAGTCATTCTGATGGACACCTTCCCTAGACTAATGGTTTCTTTGGGAAAGTTGTAGTAGGCCTTAACGAGGTCTACAATCTGTTTAACAGCTGTCAAAGGCCTACAACTTTCAGCTCTTCAACAGGCTTTCAACTCCGATTTAAACGACTTTTTAGTATGACAGCTGACACCTGTCATGTAGGTCTCGTTAAGGCCTACAATTTTTCCAAAGAAATCATTAGCACGCATAGTTTCCGATATAAACGACTTTTCAGTTTGACAGCTGACACCTGTCATGTAGATCTCGTTGAGGCCTACATCTTTCCCAAAGAAACCAATAGTCTCGCACGCATAGTTTCCGATTTAAACGACTTTTTAGTATGACAGCTGACACCTGTCATGTAGATCTCGTTAAGGCCTACAACTTTTCCAAAGAAACCAATAGTCTAGCATGAATAGTTACCGATTTAAACTACTTTTTAGTATGACAGCTGACACCTGTCATGTAGATCTCGTTAAGGCCTACAACTTTTCCAAAGAAACCAATAGTGTAGCACGCATAGTTTCCGATATAAACGACTTTTTAGTATGACAGCTGACACCTGTCATGTAATTAGTGTAAACATTTATTCAAAGTTGCTTTCAGGAATAACGTGAATCGGGTGAACCATCGGGAAATCACCTGCCCGTGAGTCCACCTATAGCAGGTGGACTAGGGTGGACCACGGGGAAAAAGAATTACCCGTGGTTCACCAGGTGGACCACAAGGTGGACCACGGGGATGAAGGGTTTCGCCTCCCCTCCGCATCTGCTCTTAAACCGCTTGTGTGATAAGAGCCTAGACGAAGGCTTGATTTTAGTCCAATAAATTAGTTCTATACTTCTTTTAAATGAATACGCTTTTCTCTCTGACTATACCTTATTATGGTGGAACTATGTGGAAGACGTATCCCCCCTAGTAGAACAAAAAGGAAAAAAAATCCGCTCTTCCCTCCTAGGGGGGATAGGCTAGTAGGGATAGGTGTTTCAGTCAGTCCCTCCTCCCTGAGATCTTACACGGGGTAGTGTAGGAGAGGGCTTGACAATTCAATCTAAGAAACAAACATGCGATGAAATTATTATTAATAACAAACATGAACTTTTTCCTCTTTGGCTATTATTCTAAAACAAAATAAAATAAAAACTCTTCGGTAATAAAAAACAATTTTCAATATTATTTTTAACCTGAATTTTAACAGACTCTTCCAATGTGTGTGTGTGTGTGTGTGTGTGTGTGTGTGTGTGTGTGTGTGTGTGTGTGTGTGTGTCTATTTTTATTATTATGCAAAATATTCTTTAAGGGGTAATAACTTCCAATATGCATGCTTCAAGTTTTCTGCTGCAAGCTGCCTTTTTGATAAAGCTTTCTTGTATTTGGCTTTGAAGCTCGCTACCGACATTTTTCTCCTCATTGGAGGTGGAAGATCATTCCATATCTTTGCAGCATTAAACTTGAAGCATCCAGAGTAGCGTATGGTTTTATGTTTTGGAATTAGCAGAAGATTCTGTGCCGTACTGCGTGAACATCTTATTTTAATATTGTCTACCCAAGTTAGCTTCTGAAACAGATAGTCCGGTTTTTTATTCCAAATAACCCTTTGAATAGTACATGCGTATAAAATTTCTCTCTTGGCTTTCATATTGAGAATACCTTTTTTATTTAAATATGGTGTTATGTACTCTCTCCTGGGAACGTTAAAACAAAAGCGGACACATGCATTTTGCACTCTTTGTATTGCTCTTTCTGTGCTAGAATTTATGCAAGGACCGTATACAGAACTACAATAGTTAAATGGAGAGAGTACTAACAAGTCTGTCAATAGGACCCGAAGTTCCTCTTTTAAATACGGTCTGATTTGGTACAGAGTTTTTAGTTTGAAGAAGGCAGATCTTATTTTACTCTTAACGTGCTCTGCAAACTTTTGTTCCCATCCAATATCAGGCCGAGATTACGTGCAGTTGAAACATGCTCAAGCTCAACGCCATCAATTTTTATAGTATCCGAACAGTCTTTGACAATTTTTATTTGATGTTTTGTGCCTAATATTAATAGCTGTGATTTTACTGGGTTAAGGAGAAGTGAGTTCTTTTTAGACCAAATTGAGATATTATTTAAATCGCTGTTTATTATTGAGATGGCTGTTCTGACGTCACTACCTTGAAACGAATAATACAACTGAGTATCATCGGCATAAAGATGGTATTTGCAATATTCGATGTGTTTAGGCAGGTCTGCTGTAAAAATAGAGAAAAGTATCGGACTTAAAATGGACCCTTGTGGCACCCTCGATTAACGGTATGAAATGATGACAGCCTCTTCTCCCCGTTTACATCATCGACCTCCACCGCCTGTTCCCGGTTAAATAGAAAAGATTTAAACCATTGGCACGTATCGGATGAGAACCCGTAATGTTCTAGCTTCGCCAATAGTAACTCAGGATGCAGACAGTCAAAAGCGCGAGAATAATCCAGTAAAATCATGATGCTACTTAGTCCTTTGTCTGAAGCTTCAAGCAGGTCATCCGTTACGTTTAATAGCGCTGTCTCTGTTCCGTGACCCTTCTAAAGCCAGACTGATATGTAGGTATTATGTGTGTTTTATCTAGGTGTTTAACTACTTGATTAAGAACAACCTTTTCTAAGACCTTAGACAACACGGGTAGAATCGAAATTGGACGCAGATCCTTGAAATCATTTACTGTATTTTTTTTGGTATAGGTCTTACTACTGATTTTTTCCAACAAGTAGGGAATGTCTTTGTTTCTATGGATTTATTTACTATCGCTGTGATTATAGGAGAGTGACTTCCAGGGTTAATTTAATCATATTTATATTCAGACTGTCATGTCCCGCAGCGTTGGTGTGAATACTATTGATGATATTAAATATCTCTGGCTCAGTAGTTGTCTTAATATGAAAAGTGTCAGGAAATTGAGATCTATCTATTGCAATTCTCTCTAAGTCATTTTCGTTACATGGTGGTAAATTCAAAAGTGATCATTTATTTTATTTGGGTCGTTTAGGTGTGGAGGAATCGTATGTTGTCGTGAGTTATCAAATATTGTAGTAGATTTTAAGTTTTTCCACAATGCGTTTGGATTTTTCAAGTTATTGTTAATGGAGTAGTTAAAATAGGCTGTCTTTTCTCTATGCCTGGCTGCAGTAACTAGATTTCTGAGATTACGGTAGTATTCTTTGGCTCCATCTGTCTTAGTTTCTTGCGCCTTAACTAAAGCCTCGTCTCTAATGCTCATCATTAATTTAACCGTATCTGTAATCCATGGCTTGGCCTTGTCTTTTATAATAAGTTTTCTTACAGGGGCATGTATGTCAAATAAGAACAATGTGTAAATATTATAAACTTCAACCATTTGATCAACATTTTCCAAATTTAAAATAGAATTCCATGGAATTGAGTTTAAGTCCTGTGTAAAAAGGTCCAAGTCGATATTTTTTTAAATTCTAGTGTACTTTACTAATTTTATTGGTTTGGGTTTTTTAAGGTGGTTCGTTACGTCATACAAACGAAAAACTGCACTTCAGTCGGGTTATACATGAGCTGTAGAGTTTCTTTTTAAAGAAACTTTATTCTGAATGATGAAGGCACACGTAAATTTGTCGCAAAACTACTTATAGTTAAAAGATAATCAGTATTTTCTGCACAATAAAATTAAACGTATTTATTGCAGCAGTAGCTCCATCTATTTTCGTAAAGTGGCGACTCGCTTTTTACGGGGAAATCTGATGATTTAAAAATTCTTTTTAGTGTTTTGCGACAATCTTATATACCCACGGGACTCCCCATCAAGTTTTTTAAACCGACTTTTGTCTCCTTTACATACATAACTCCATTGAATTTTTGTATAGAAAACGGAACGCCTTAATATCGAAATCAACTAAAATCATTGCGTGGTCACTAATGCACCTGTTATGTATTACTTCAACATTTTTAACTTTCGGTAAACTATCTGTTAGCACTATATCTATCATCGTTTCAGAGCTATCAGTAATTCTGGTCGGCTGCTTAATCAGTTGTTCGAGACCGTGATTATGACAAAAAGACATAAGTTCTCAGGTGAATCTACAAGAGCGAGATCAATGTTCATATCGCCAAGGAAGCAGAGATAGTCACAGCGTGCCATAGAGCATATCGACTACGGAAATATGAATTAGCGTAAGGGACAAAATGCAATTTTTCAGGAGAGCCAAAAAACGATTGCAATTTTTTAAAATTCTTTATATCTTTTTTGTTTCTTGTCCTATCCAAATGACTTCTATGGCAAAATTCCTTAGAATTTTGAAATCTTTATGCTAAATCTATCATCATCTAGAATATCCCTGTAGTTTAGGAATTGGCATGTCCCTTACGTTATTTTTTCCTGCAAAAACCTCCGAAATTTTTTAAAAAAATTAATGTAACGTACATTTCATCATCGAACACGAGGTAAATTTGCAGTGAAGGACACCGCGTCTATAGGTTTTCATGATAAGTTTGCCACAAAACTTTATTATAACCAATTGTTTTCAAATCAAATACACTTAGAAATGCGTCTCTGACACGATGTAGTATAACAAACAACATAAACATCTTCTAATGTGGTTGTTTAGTTTTCGTATAAAATGGGCGCGCGGTGCTGGCAACACTGCGCTGTCATTGTCACGTCCTCTGCCGTCGCCCGCATCGTGGATGCGAATTTTGATTATAAGTGGTGAAATTTGGTGTGCTTTCGGTTTTCTCGTGTGGTTTTCCCTGTTCGGTGGGGAAGTGAACCAAGTGATTTTGGTTCCGGCGCTTTGATTGAGAGTCACGCGACCGCCGGCAAAATATAACCTCACTTTTCGTTGGCTCGCGTCGTGGCTGCCGATAGCTACGTATTTTAATTATAAATGATTGGAGGCCAACGGGGCCGATTTCTCATTCGGAGAGAAATCTTTTAGTTATTTTGTGTTAAAAAACATTATGTGATGTCGAACTGTGAACTATAGTGCAGATTGGAGGAAAGGAGTTCGAGAACGAGCGGATGTTCCAGTGCCGTGAGTTTAGGTTATTCCTATTCCTGTGCTCCTCACAATATCCTGAATACCTGATTCCTGTCATACTTAAACTCACAAAGAAACGGCGTCATCGTTCGCTCGGTAAGCAATTCGTTGCTGGGCCCTGTTTAAGTAGCTTTTGGAAACAAGAATTTCTCGGCCGGAAACTTTCCGGAACAAAATTCTCTCATTAAATTTATTTTATTTAGCTATAGTAAAGAGCACTACGAATCGTAGTCAAATGTTGTTCCGAGGCTGATCGACCATTTAGTTTTAGATTTTAAGATAACTTTAATTTGCTTCCACTGCGCTAAGATCAGCTTCGGAATCAAACATTTTTGGTAGCAGAGCGTGGTTGCTTTATTGCAACATAGTTAGCCGTAATTTAGTATTAAGCGTGTTTTTATATTACCCACATATTTTATTAATTTTGGAAAATATTGTTTCGGTTTTTTTGTGACTGTATTGTTTGCCTAGTGAACGGTACCTTATCGGTAAGGTCTAGGCCAGTCAACTAACATTTATTTTGTGGTATTTGTTTATTGGTTTTTCGTTTTATTAAGTCGAGTGTGTAAAAGTTGGTACCATGGCTCCTCGATCGCCAGGTATAAGGCTACTATAAAGACAGAATTAAGGTGGTTTACTACCACAGCGGCAATGATCGGCCGCGAGGACCGGGAGGACGCGCTCTTGAAAAGTGCACTACAGGCAGATGAACGGGTTCGGGTTGTGTCGGAACACCTCACAGAGTGCCTCATGCTCCTTGAGGAAGCTCCTAACCCTGAAGATAAGGAGCTGGTTGAGGGCGATGTAAGCCAGTGCTTGAGCTGGCACAGGACATTGCGCAGGCAGCTGCGGACATATCTAGGCGACGTGACGGAAAGGAAAAGCCATTCCGTGGTAAAGTGGGACAAGGATTACAGGTGCCTCTTCCGCCTGTTACGGTTCCAGTCTTTGCAGGCGATTACGCCGACTGGCCGGCGTTTGAGGACCTGTATAGCAGTGTGGTCCACACACGGACGGACATAACGCCGGCGTACAAGATGGCTCAGCTGATGTCCAGGCTACATGGAGAGCCTCATGAATTGCTGACGCATTTGGCTGTCTCGGATAGCAATTATGAGGTGGCGTGGAAGATCCTTACCGACCGGTATCGAAACAAGCGCCTGATTGTAGACAGGCTGTTAGACCAGTGGCTGTCAATACCAACCATAACGCGAGGTACGGACCTCCGCGAGAAAATCTTCCACCCAGTCAGTGTCGCGGTCAGCGCACTAGAGCGACAGGGTTTGCCAGTGGCGGGCTACGGTTATATCTTGGTCCACACAGTGCTTCGCCGCCTGCCGAGCGAAATGGTCGCTCGATTCGAGCAGCTCCATGGGGCAAGTCCTCGGACCACCTCCCGACCTACGAGGATCTGAAGTCGTTCCTCGAGGCCGAAAGCAGGCGAGTGGACGTCCAGGCTGGTGAAGCCCCACGCAAGGAGACCTCTGCCCTCGCCACCCGGAACGGCCGGGTGCACCGGCGCGAGGAGGCAACAGTAGGCAACCCAGGCGGTACAACACCGCATTGGAATCAGGGTGTGCCTACTGCAGGAGACAGGCCACGGGGTGGCAGCGTGTCAGGAGTTTGCTGCGCAGCGGGTTCAGAGGAGACGGGGTGTGGCACAGCAGAGGCGTTGGTGTTTTCGGTGCCTGGGGCCGCATCAGTGCGAGAGTGCCCTTCAAGCACCAACTGTAGGTACTGCCAGGGTGCACACCATCCGCTGCTCTGCATGAATCGCTCCGGAGGCGCCGGGGGCAGCGCTGGATCGGATCAGCGAAGGGAGCCTGCCCACCAAGGGAGGGAGCAACGCTCCCACCCTCCAAGGAGGAGCCCACCTCCGCATCGGTCACAGGGACAGGCAGGGGGACGTCAACAGACGGAGCCCACTTACCCAAGGACGTGGGGACGATCCCCACCACGGCAGCAGGTGCCGGATTGGGGAAGAACGGCACAGGAACATGGCCAAGGACACCCATCCCAGGTACGGGATCAAACGGGCGGGTGTCAGGGAGCACTAGGCAGCCACCAGGGTACATGCAGTATTCTGCGGGCTTGAGCCACCTGGTTGGGTCTCAAGACCCACGCATGCCTCCGCCTATGCCTGAGTACCCGCGGCTACAGGCGCAACCTCGGTACGGACGTTTGCCGTCGGGGTACTATAGAACTCCAGCCATGGCCTTTATGGGCAGACCTCCTACCAGCAGGAGTGGGACCCATACACAGGTTTGGGTAGCGAGGATACCCCGCGGGACGCGGCCTCACCGCGTTTAGATTCCCGCTAGGTAATCGCCGCCTACTCATCAGCTTCGGCCCCGTCCAATCACGGTACTTTTGCCAACGGCTAAGATTTGGGTATGGGGATACGGTGGCCGGACCATTCAAGTAAGAGCCCTACTGGATACAGGGGCTCAGGGATGTATTGTATCGAGTAAGCTGGTGAGTAGGCTAGGCCTAAATGTACAGCCAAGTGCGGATGAAGCTGTAGGCATCGGGGGCCTAAATGTGCCTGACATTCGGGGTCAGACGAACTTTGAGTTCGCATTAGGTAGCACATGTACAGGGTCAGCTATCAAGTCTCAGCCGTGGTGCTGGATGAAGTGGTTGGGAAACTCCTCAGGTTAGGTTACCACCAACGGTACGAGGGTTAACCACAGGGTTGGAGTTGGCTGATCCTGATTTTGATACTCCTGGTACGGTGGACGTACTTCTCGGGTCAGACGTCCTCGGAGATTATGGTGCGGTAGGAAGAAGGTACTCCAGGAAACTGGTTTGGTGGCCGTAGATACCACAGGGGGGTATGTTGTTTTCGGCCCAGTTTGGAGACCTCAGGACCTACCAGAAGGGGATCCGGTCCTCAATGGTAGTGTGCTGTCAGAGGTGCTGCAGAGGTTTTGGGAGTCTGAAGAGCCGCCCACGGCGGACAGACGGAAGCCAGAGGATGACGAGTGCGAGTTGTTCTATCAATACAACACTGCGAGATGCCCGTCAGGCAGATTCGTGACCAGGCTACCTTTTCTCCCAAACCGCCCCGCTTTAGGTAGTTCGCGACAGCTCGCGGAACGGAGACTACTCGGAATGGAGCGGAAGATGAGGCGAGACCCAGCACTTCGGCAGAAGTATATAGATCATGCGGGAATATATTCAATTGGGCCACATGTCGGTGTCCAGCCTGGATTGGAGGTGTGTCGAGCATTATTACATTCCACACCTGGCTGTCTTGAAGTCACCTGAGGCGAAAATACGGGTGGTGTTTGACGGTTCTGCTCCTACCTCGAATGGTGTGTCTGTGAACCAATGTTTGCACGCGGGTCCTAAATTGAACCGGGACATTGTGGACATTCTCACAGACTTTCGGTTACACCAGGTAGCGTTCGTCGCAGACGTCAAAATGATGTTTCGCCAAACCATGATACATCCGGATGACCGTCGGTATCAGCTGATTTTGTGGCGTGAGAGCCCAGATGAGCCGATGGTCACATACGAACTTAACACGGTGACGTATGGACTTAAGCCAAGTCCGTATTTGGCAGTACGTACGCTGCGAGTTGGCCGCACAGGAAAGGGTAAGATACCCTCGAGCCGCAGCAGTACTGGATCGCGACGTCTACGTGGACGATATCTGCACGGGTGCTGATAGCGTGGAGCAGGCGCTAATTCTACGAGACGAGCTGATCGCGATCATGGGTTCAGGAGGTTACGAGTTGCGGAAATGGTTGTCCAGTTGCCCAGAGCTCCTGGCTGGTTTGCCAGGCAAGTTCCATCAGGACCCGCACCTCTTTGAGAACCCGGACAATCCAAATACGTTGGGCATCCTCGGGGTGCAATATAGGCCAACGCATGACGTATTCACGTACAAGATCGAGCCCGACCTTTGGAGAAAACTTGGACTAAGCGGTCGGTACTGTCGACAATCGCTAGAACGTTCGATCCTAACGGATGGATCGCCCCGGTTACGTTCATGGCGAAGTGCTTTTACAAAGGTTGTGGCTAGCCAACTTAGGATGGGACGACCAACTCTCCGGAGAGTTGTTGAAGGATTGGCTCAAGTTTGTGACCACCTTACCAGGGATTGTGCACATCGCGATACCTCGCAAGTTAGTCCCATCGGTGGGATGTAAGGCTACCCTACATGGGTTTTGTGACGCCTCGGAGCGAGGGTACGCGGCAGCTGTATACCTTCGGACAGCAAGTTCAACGGGAACTGTGCACGTGCGTCTGGTTATGGCCAAAAGTAAGGTGGCACCAGTCAGAACTAGATGGACCATCCCCAAGTTGGAATTGGCAGGGCAGCTCTTCTAGCGCGCTTGCTAAATCATGCAACCTGCAATCTGCGTGGTACCATCAACTTGGATGAAACGGTGTACGCGTGGACTGACAGTCGGATAGTTCTGTGCTGGTTGCAGACGTCGGTACATACACTTGAGGTTTTCGTGGCAAATCGGGTGTCACAGATTACGGGGTCGGAAACTCCGTTAGTGTGGAGGCACGTACCGGGAGAATGGAACCCAGCGGACTGCGCTTCGCGCGGGTGCAGGGCACCTGATTTGGTGAGTCACCCACTGTGGTGGGGACCTCAATGGCTAACTGAGTCGCCGCAGGAATGGCCGTTCAACGAGTGCAGGGCGCCGCTTGGGCCACCTGATCGAGGTTTGCGAGTGAACGTGGGGCAACTCGTACCGAAGCCTAACCCAGCTTTCTTGCTGGAACGGTATAGCTCCCTCGACAAACTTCTTGGGGTGACAGGTTGGATCAAACGGTTCGTGAACAACTGCAGGAAGCCTCAAGCAGAACGGAACTTTGTACCTGTCCTCTCGCCTGCGGAACGGAATGCGGCTCTATGCTCATTAGTTAGAGTCGTCCAGGCGGAACATTTTGAAGAGGAGGTCAGGCTGCTCAGGGATGGACGTGGAAAGCTGAAGGGAGGAATTGTGCGCCTCAACCCATTCTTGGATGAGCAAGGTATGCTCAGGGTTGGAGGCAGACTTCGAACGCTAGCCTGCCCTTTTCGGCTCGGCATCCACTGTTACTTCCAAAAAAGGGACCCTTAGTTGAGCTATTAGTCAGGGATCGTCATGAGAAAAACTCGCACGCGGGCTGTAATGCGCTATTGGCCATTCTACAGCGCGAGTTCTGGATCTTATCGGGACGACGAACGGTACGTAGCGTTGTGTTTAGGTGCTTGCCTTGTTACCGTTTGAAGTCAGCCACAATGCAGCCACAGATGGGAGATCTTCCACCGGACCGGGTGACGGAGGCCTGGACGTTTGCAGGTGTGGGAACGGATTTCGCAGGCCCTTTCATGGTGAAGGCATCACGCCTGCGGAACGCAAAGTCTATCAAGGCGTACTTGTGCGTGTTCGTGTGCCTAGCCACCAAGGCCGTCCACTTGGAGCTCGTGGCCGACCTTTCTACGGAGGCCTTTTTGGCAGCGCTGGAGAGATTTACGTCGCGACGAGGGCGACCAGCGCTGATCAGGTCGGATTGTGGTACCAACTTTAAGGGTGCTGATCGGTGTATGAAGGAAATTGTAACGTTCTTAAGGGAGAACGAAGAAGCCATCAGCACGGGCCTCTCCCGTCAGGGCATTACCTGGGTGTTCGATCCACCAGCGTGCCCTCACTGGGGTGGTATTTTTGAAGCGGTTGTAAAGTCCGCTAAGACGCATTTGTTGCGCGTTGTAGGGTTAACAATTTTGACTTTCGAGGAGCTGGCGACCGTGTTTTGTAAAATTGAGGCTGTACTCAATTCGCGTCCTTTGTGTCCGCTCAGCTCAGACCCAAATGATTTAGAGGCCCTGACGCCAGGGCATTTCTTAATTGGCCGCCCACTTAACGCCTTGCCGGAATATCCCTATACGGAGGTGAATAGCAATCGTTTGTCGCGTTATCAGTTGTTGCAGCAAATGACTCAAAACTTTTGGAAGCGTTGGTCACTTGAGTACTTGCACATTCTGCAGCAACGCCTTAAGTGGACGGACAGGACTGAACCCCCCTGCATTGGGGATCTCGTTCTGGTTAAGGATGCCAACCTACCGCCACTGCGTTGGCGCCGGGGGCGCATTCTCAACCTGTTTCCGGGTAGTGATGGCACTCCTCGAGTTGCAGAAGTTCAGGTGGGGGATTCAGTCCTTAAGCGAGCAGTAGCTACATTATCACGCCTGCCATGCATAGAGCGGACCGATGGGTCGGTCCGGGGCGGGTGAATGTTTAGTTTTCGTATAAAATGGGCGCGCGGTGCTGGCAACACTGCGCTGTCATTGTCACGTCCTCTGCCGTCGCCCGCATCGTGGATGCGAATTTTGATTATAAGTGGTGAAATTTGGTGTGCTTTCGGTTTTCTCGTGTGGTTTTCCCTGTTCGGTGGGGAAGTGAACCAAGTGATTTTGGTTCCGGCGCTTTGATTGAGAGTCACGCGACCGCCGGCAAAATATAACCTCACTTTTCGTTGGCTCGCGTCGTGGCTGCCGATAGCTACGTATTTTAATTATAAATGATTGAGGTTAACGGGGCCGATTTCTCATTCGGAGAGAAATCTTTTAGTTATTTTGTGTTAAAAACATTATGTGATGTCGAACTGTGAACTATAGTGCAGATTGGAGGAAAGGAGTTCGAGAACGAGCGGATGTTCCAGTGCCGTGAGTTTAGGTTATTCCTATTCCTGTGCTCCTCACAATATCCTGAATACCTGATTCCTGTCATACTTAAACTCACAAAGAAACGGCGTCATCGTTCGCTCGGTAAGCAATTCGTTGCTGGGCCCTGTTTAAGTAGCTTTTGGAAACAAGAATTTCTCGGCCGGAAACTTTCCGGAACAAAATTCTCTCATTAAATTTATTTTATTTAGCTATAGTAAAGAGCACTACGAATCGTAGTCAAATGTTGTTCCGAGGCTGATCGACCATTTAGTTTTAGATTTTAAGATAACTTTAATTTGCTTCCACTGCGCTAAGATCAGCTTCGGAATCAAACAGTGGTTCAATTTCATAATCAATACTTTATTGTGAGAAACATGAGAATAAAAAGCGTTAGAAAACTTTTATAACGATAAAAAATTACGTCATTAGCAAAAAAACAAACAGGAACTTTTATTTAATCTTTGATAGTAATTACATCTCCAAAATTTAAACTACGTTGAAATTTTTGTTAATCAAACAAAATTATAGTAAGTTAATAAAAACAATGGACGCACAAAACATGAAGGCGTAATTTTTTATGAAAACGATTGGTGACTAGGACTACTCTCGAGAACAGCTTATAGACGTGGTCCAGAAGTAAAATCGACCTTATAGTTTCTGGGAACGTTTCTTACTGAGGAGTGGAGTAACCACGCCTCTGAGGTTGTGCCACTAGTTAAATATTACCGAGTTGAACAGCCATTTCATGACACCAGCCTTAAGCAGCACTCTTCCCTGAAGCCTTTGTATTCTTAAGCTGTCTAAGAGTAAGGTGGTGGAAGAGAACAATGGAGTTTCTCTCGTCAGATAGAGGTCTGGGTGCATGCGACGCATGAGACTTTCATAGAAATCCTCGACTACAGCAAGAATATCTCGACCTGAGGTGACGGTTTTACCATTTGAGGAATTTAGATGACTCATTTTCAGTACCTTGCTATGATCCCCGATTTGCTCGATCGTGTCATAATATAATGAGTTGAGTATACTATTTCAGCTTCTCATCACGCCAATTTATGTATTAATTTTTAAAGTATTCTAATAATTAATAATGTTTTTGTAATAAAAAAAAAACATTTTGACGAACAAAACGACAAATTCTAAAAAAACTATATCTTTGTGTTTTGCGCAATATTGTATTGTTATTAACATACTTTTCAATTATAATCCTTAATATTTAAAAATATTAATATCACAATATGAACATGTTTTTAGTCACCCAAACATAGTGACACCGTATTCAACAAGCAATTTTGCAATGGCCATCGAACACTAATTCTGGTACTACTCTAAATTTTAGCGGTTTGCCTGTAAGCGGCGTGAAGATTTGTGCGTTTTCTTCTGGCGGACAATATTTAATTTGTGTTCATTATAGTAACGGTCAGAAATTTTAAATTTTCATTGATTTTGTATGAAATTCCATACAAAATCAATGAAGATTTAAAATTTAGAATGAATGCAATAAAATGAGATAGCATGGTTTTGTGTTACTAACCATTCATTTTGTTGTTTATGTTTATTTAATTGACGTGACGCGTGTCTTTATAAATTGGTATTGAAAAAATAAGTAAAATAAAGTATATTTTAATAATTAAATAGCCTCATCGTCTGCGTCTCGCTCACGACGCTCACACTACTACCGATTCGCAGTTGCGCTTGTTTACAACAATGACGGTCAAAACGCTGGAAATTTCCATCAAGGAGCTTATCAATTCAGTTAGTGCGTTGGAAAACAAAATATGTGTGCTAGAAGGAAAAATCAGTGCTCAAAATGACCTAATTTCGAAGCAGTGCAAACAAATCGAGAAACTCGTTATTACCCGACCAATGTCGGAAGTCATCACGCCGACGTCGCCGCTGCAAGCGGCTAGCCCTCCCGACCTCTCAGCGCAGGAAGCGCTGCAGCGACGCGCGAAGAAACGACGACGCTCTAAAAAAAGCCGCTGACCGCCGCCGACGGAGATTCTAGCGCTACACAAAAGCGCTTGTTTTCTGACGTGACGAACAACGATAATTCGACGTGTAATATTGACATTTTAAACTGTTCAAACAGCTCCAAAGGTTCTAACGATATTCAAGACTCAAATTTACTTCTAAATTCCCAAAATATGGGCGAACATTCAAGGGATTCTGCAAAAACTCTCACTAAACACAACAGTGAGCAAGATGACTACAAATACGTAACATACAAGAAGAAAAAACGCCAGCAAGTGAGAGTGGGTGAAGCAGTACACAATGATCTTCAAGCCATCGTGACGAAGAAATATATAAACGCCTGGGCCTTCAAAGCCGAAACGACGGAGGAACAAATCCGTAAGTTTCTCGAAAACGTAGCTACGTCCGTAAACTACTTTGTTGAAAAACGCACTATAAAAAGCACTAAACACGCTGCTTTTATAATTGGTGTACCAGAGAACCTTTACGAAACATTCAACAAACCCTCTATTTGGCCGCAGGGGGTACGATTTAGCCGGTGGTTTCTTGGACGCCCCCGCCAACTGCGGGGAGAGGACACAAAGGTCAACCACGCCAGGGGTGAGCGACGCGGGCCAGGCGGACCCACCAGCGCCGCAACCCAGTAAGCAGCACCATGGGAAATCAGCTGTAGCCAAACCCGCGAAGATAAGAATCCTTCTACAAAATGTGAGAAGTCTTCGCAGCAAGGTACCTTACATTGAAAACTTAATCCAAACGTTAAATGGGTGTGACGTACTTTTATTAACGGAACATTTTTTATATTCTGATGAAATATGTGTAACTAGTATCATGAACTTTAAACTCGTTTCATCATTTTGCCGCGTATTTAATACACGTGGTGGCTCGTGCATATACGTACATAATAATGTGACCGTTATAGAACGTAATGACATATGCAAATTTTCGATAGAAATGCAAATAGAAATATCCGCCATTCAATTAATAGAATTAAATTTAATTATTATATGTATTTATCGCTCTAGTGCTGAAGGTATCTTTGAGGTGTTTCATACCCAGTTAGAACTCTTATTAAACTCAATTATAGGAGAATGCCCACATTATTATCGCTGGAGATATAAACGTTAATCTGCTTTTACGTTCAAAGCAAAGGTCTGACCTGTTTAGCTTGTTATCAATGTTTAATTTGCGCTCGTTAGTAAAATCTCCAACTAGAATTGACGGTGAAACTAGGACATGCCTCGATCATGTGTACACCATAGTCTAATAAAACATGGTCTTTCCTTCCCAGAGAAACACAAGACAACGTCACTTAGTATTGCCATTTTATTTCAATAAAATACGTTATGGGGTAAATTCAATCTCAGAAAAGTGACCTAAAATATTTCTTAATAATTTTATAATTTAGATTTACGTGTGTATTAACTTGAACTTTACAACAACACTTCAATTGTATTTATTAGTTAAGAGTATCATAAATGATTTACAAAAAACATCATAAGAGTGGGTAGTTCTGGTAACCCACAAGCATGATGACGTAGACATGTGTTGGTCACGTGGTCCACGAGTCTCGGAACGGAATACCAGGCGGAGTATCTTATTATACCATGGTGTACACGGATTTACCTACCGACAATGTGAAGTGCAGCCTACATGAAATAGCTATCAGTGATCATACTGCTGTGAGTGTGGATGTTTCAGTACCTACCATTTCTACGATGGTTCGTTACGTAAGTAGAAGAATAACCTCAGAACGATTTAGGGATCGATTTATGGGATCAATTGAAACTATAAACTGGTGTAACCTTTATCCTTACGATTTTAGCACTCTAATGACGACTTTAATATCGAATTTTGAAGCTTGCTGCCCAATTAAATCAACAGCTATTCTTCCTAAAAATAAAATATGGTCTAATGACGAAATTAGGCATAGTAATGAGCAACTGCAATTATTAATAATGCTGTCACGCTTTCATCCCGAAAACGCGGACCTGAAAACATTGATGCTTAGTCACATATGTAAACACAAAGGTATTTTAAAACATTCCAGAATAGAGTACCTAAACGGCTTGGTGTCTGGTACCTCGGAAGGTGGCAGTGGCCGCGCGCTTTGGGGTGTCATCAGGAGCGAGACGAACAAGTGCATGGAGGTGTCGGGGACCCTTCGCCGTGCTGCGACGAGCTGTGTGCGGAGACCAGGTCGGCGCCAGCGCCAGCGCCAGCAGCCGGCTCGCCGACTCGCTCAACGACTACTACCTGTCAGTGGTCCGCGACACCCCTGCGCCCGTCCGTTCCTGATGCCATCGCCCTGCTGGCGGCCGCTGTCCCTCGGGTAAATGCGTCCATGTATTTCTTTCCTTTACATTGGATGAAATAACAAGAATACTTAAGAGAATCAAACTTAAACCAACTAAGGATATCTATGATTTTCCAACAAATTTTTTGCATACGTTACCTATTCAGGTATTATCCTCTCTTTGTGAACTTTTTAATAGATCTGCTGAACTTGGTACCTATCCTGAACCTCTAAAGAAAATCAAGGTCACGCCTATTTATAAAGGTAAGGGTGTAAAAGATTCATAAAAGCTACCGACCTATTTCACTTGTCCCTGCTGTATCTAAAATATTCGAGACTGGCATTTGCGATAGGATTTTCAACTTTCTTACGAAGAATAATAGCCTGTGTGAGGAACAGAACGCTTATCAGCCCGGGCGCTCGACGCGCGAGCGGCGCGCGCGCTGCACCGCGCGGTGCTCGACCAGCTGGAGACCGGCAACAAGGTGGCTGCAGTCTTCTTCGACCTATCCCGCGCTTTTGACCTGGTAGACCATAAGTTGATAGAGGCAAAGCTTGAACACTACGGAATCAGGGGTAAACCACTCCAGCTGATCTCCTCTTTCTTATCAGACCGCATTCAAATAACTGTAATCAACAATGAAAAGTCGTCCCCAGGCGTTATAGGAGATAGATCTGTGCCGCAGGGTTCAAATGTTGGTAATTCTCTATTCATTCTTCTAATGAATGATCTACCATTCATGGCAAATAATGTAAAATTCGTAATGTACGCAGACGACATCTGTGCAGTTGTTGGCGCTGAAACTAGGCTCGAGTTAGGTGTGTACGTGCAATCAATCATAGGAAAAATGATGTCCTGGTTCACTGCAAACGGTATGATACTAAACCTTGACAAGACAACACTGCTTGAATTCTCACTTAGAAATGTAAGTTGCCAACCTATGAGCATTAAGGTTAATAATGTCGAGATTCCGGTTGCAGGTCACTCCCGTTTTGTTGGCTTTACGTTTGACAAAGGACTAAAATGGGATAACCACATAGAAAGCTTGTGTAGCAGACTAAACTCAGCATACTATGCAATAACACGATTAGTACCTACACTATCAACTTCTAATGTGCTAAAGGCCTACTATGGCTATTTCCATTCTATTCTAAGTTATGGTGTGGAATTATGGGCACTAGCGGCTAAGCGGGAGGAACCCTTCCTAATGCAAAAGAAGGTTATCCGAAGAATATGTAAAGTGCCTGATGACACACCTGTTAGAGACTTGTTCATTAGGTTAAGGGTATTGACCTTGCCGTCGCTCTTTATCTATGAAGTAGCTAAGTACGTGCGAATGAATTTACATGAGTTTCCTGAAAAGGCTTGGGTAAGTACTAGACTTCAGGAACTTAGGAAAGGGGAGCTTCAGAACCCAACACATAGGCTCAATAAGACCGGCCATGCCCTACACTGCATAGGACCACGTATATATAACGTACTAAGTGACGACATAAAGAACGTAAAATCAGATAATGTTTTTACAAATAAGCTCAAGCGATTTCTACTTAATAAAGGTTACTATTCTGTGACCGAATTTATAAATGAAGGAGCACCTTAAAGATACCTTTACTGACTACTATTGTACCATTCATTGATCTACAATAATAAATTGTAATGTGATATTATATTGTAAACTTTAAATTATATTTTTTGTATTTTAATGTGTACATTTGACATGTATTTACTGTTAATTTATTTGAAATGTTTTATATACTTTATTGACGATGTTGTTTAAGCTGAATAAATAATCAATCAATCAATCAATCATAACTTTGAAAAAGCGATGTCTTTTGCTGCAATTTTACCTCATTTTTTGTCAAGAAATGTACGTTACATTAACATTTTTCAAAAAATTTGATAATGTCATGTATGTTACTTTAACTTCTTTCCAAAAAATTTGTTACTTTGTCCCTTACATTAATTTCTATTTTCTTGGTCGATTTAAATATCATACAAAATAAGTGCTCACACTGATATTCTGAAGTATCATAAAAAATATGAGAGGAATTTGATTTGCGGGCAGTGTAAGATAATAGTGTAATGTTATTTTAGTTTCCTACCTCATTATTAAGGTTTGTTTGCCTGCGTAAGGGCCAATGTTTATTTCGGAAATTAATGTAAGATGCATTATCGGACATAAAAACTTGTATTTGTAATAGTGTAAGGAACATCAATTGGCCGATATGATGAAAAATTTAACGTATGGGACGTACACCTTTTTTTATGTCCTTAACAGTACTTTTTACTCCCGATTTTTAAACTTTTGCTCACTTTTTTTTTAAGGTAAGCGACATTTTTTTCAAGATATCAAAAGTTATATATACCATTCGATAGAGCTCGAAATTCTGAATCCAATGATATATATAACTCAAAATCGCCAAAATGTCCCTTACGCTAATTCATATTTCCGTAGTCGATATTGACTCGCTGAGCGCGTCGAGCGCGTCCTGCACGCTGGTTCTCTCCGACCTGTAGGCAGTACCAAGAGCGAGTGTAGCTCCCGGCAACTGTACCTGTAACCACATTTGCTCAAGCTCGGCCGCTGGGTGCTGTAGTTTGTGAACGTTTATTTCCCTCCGTACGTAGAAGCCGACACCGCCACCTCTACTTCCTCGCAATTTAAGTAGTAACTTATATCCGGGCAGTTCAGGAGCTAAAGACTCTTCTCCTACATTCATCCACGTTTCATTCAAAGCTAGAAGATCTGGTTTATGTTTCAGTACAGTGACATATAGTTCATCTTTTCCAGTATTTAAGGATCTAGCATTTAATAACCCCAATCTCAAACATTTTTTCTTAATATTATTCATTCAAATTATCTATAAAAATATTATTTTTAAACCATGAATTTTTTTTTATTTTGGTGTTTTTATGTATTGGTGTGTGTGTAAATGTGTTTGTTGTATAGTGTTGAGTGTATGATAGAACTGAGCAATAGAGTATTATGTAATTTGGAAGAGTGTCATAGTACAAAATATTATAAAAGTAAATTAGCATAAGGGAACACATATCAGACAGCAACAAAAATTGTAACGCCGCGCGATCAAATGTTAGCTTTCGGAAAAACCCTTAATAAGTCTTCTTCAGAGCGCAAGCGATGCCGCAGCGCCCCCTGTTCCTGACGCACAAACACCTTTCCGTCATGGGTCCATACGAACTTGAATTTGCATTCTTCGGCTAACTTTCGTGCGTTCTGAAATAGTTGACGGTTATGCTTCGTCAATCGCTCGTTGACGTACAGTGGGGTCGCGGGTCCGGGTAGGTGCAGGCCGGCGGTGTCGAGGCCGCGGCGCACGCGTGCCGCACGTAGCACGTTGTCCCGAGGCGCGCGGCGCGCCAGGCGCACGGCCAGTGGTCGTGGGCGGGCGGGCGCGCCACCTGGTGCCGGCGCCCGCGGTGGCCCCGCGGTGGCTCCGCGCGCTCCGCGCTCACGATGTCCCTCTCATCGAGCTCCACGCCGATTTTTTTAGCTATTGCGATCGCTAGGTGGGTGCAATTTTCATTTGTGGTTTCCGGGCATCCACTTATTTCCAAATCATTCATGAGCAGAGCTTGGTCACGATCGCATAATTCAGCCTGTAGATGTGAAATAGTGTTCTCAAGCGTTTGAACATCGCATACATGTTGGTCGCCGGTTGGTGGTTTATTTTCAAGTGCTGACACCCTGGCCTCCAACTGCTCCATGCGGACGCTCTGCGCCTTAACAACGTCCGCCAAGTTAGTGATGGCCTCTCGGAGGCTTTGCACCTGAGTATTAATTAATTCAGTAAGGTATGTTTTCAAATCGGCTGCCGTCACATTCTCTGAGTTACTCTTGCTGTCAATTACAGGGGCTGGATTAGTTTGATCACTAGTTTTGGTTGGTATTTTTGATGTTGTGTTTTTATGTTGTGGGATCACTACTAGTTCCTGTTTTTGGTGCAATGCCTGCTGGTCTGATACACGAGGAGCGTTCTTCTCTGACTTGGTTTTGCTTACTGAAGCACTTGTGTTTGTGCGATTGCTCCGGCATTCGCGGCATTTCCATTCATCCTTTCGGGACATTAGGTTAAACATTTTATCGCTAACACCTGCACAATATAAGTCATATGTGCAATTACATACCATACAGTTAAGTAGATATCTTCCTGAAATTGTTTTTTCGTATTTAAAACAAACAATATTTGAACTCGCCATAATTCTGCTTTTAGCGCTCTCTACTGGATCAGTTGTAAATAAATGTTAGTGCCGCTACTCGGTAATAGATGGCGGTATTTTGAGTTTGTATGGTATGTGCTACAGTGCTTTTACCGCCACTACAGGGCTTCTGAGGAACTAATATTTTAGTGCTTCTACTCGTCAACAGATGGCGCTATCAACCGCAAAACTGAAGAACTTGTTATTTATTTACGAGATGAAAGGACCCCGCACGATTTGTTCGACAAGGGCCGTCCGGTCAAATTGGCTGAAATTTTGGGGAAAGGTAGTACGTAATGCTCTCACCAAAATGTAAAAATATCCGCGAGCGGAAATGACCAGTTTTTGAGATATAACTATTTTAATGTTGAAGTCACTAAACATACTTTGATGTAAAAACGTAACTCATTAAGGCAAATGTCATATTCTTAGTTATTTTTTATGTTCATCTTTATAAAACCAACCCACGAGGTATCTATTTCAATCGGAAAAGTGTATGTTTCGGGTTCATTGCACATAATATATCAGCAAGGCAAGCTAGATCGCCTAAGCTATACGAGATACAGCAATGGCTCCAAAGCAAAAGTTATTACCTAAGCATGATAGGCCGCTTCTACTAGCACATGGACACTAGGAGTCTGGAGTAGACCACCAGGACCTCATCTAGACCATAAAATATACAGAAACGCCTCTACAGCAAAAGCTGTTCAGCATGATGGACGCTTCTGCTAACAGACTGACGTCGAGGTTCTGGAATGCAGGCATTTTTGTATATTTTATGGTTTAGATGGAGTCCTGGTGGTCTACTTCAGACTCTTAGTGCGATGTGCCAGCAGAGGCGGCCTACCATGCTAAACAACTTTTGCTTTGGATTGGAGCCATTGCTGTACCTCGTATAGACAATATGACATTTACCTTAATGAGTTACGTTTTTACATCAAAGTATGTTTAGTGACTTCAACATTAAAATAGCTATATCTCAAAAACTGGTCATTTCCGCTCGCAGATTTTTTTACATTTTGGTGATAGCATTACGTACTACCTTTTCCCAAAATTTCAGCCAATTTGACCGGACGGCCCTTGTCGAACAAATCGTGCGGGGTCCTTTATAGGTTTATGATATAAAATTATTTATTAGCACAAAGAGTCACTAAAAATGTTCTGCGCTAGCAAAATTGTACACTAATTTGGTCTGTAGTGGTTAAGATTTTGAATTTTTTTAAAGTAACGGTTTTGATTATTGTTCACTGTTTTGGTGCTTTTACTCACTAATTTCACAAGAAAGGTACAGAAATGGCACTATAAACAATAGTTTTGGTCTCTATTCGTATTCAAAATCAATAATCAGTGGTAAATTATTGCGTAAAAACTTTTTCTTTTAGGTTATGTTCATATGAAATTTTCTGATAAGTTTTAGCACTGTTCACATGAATATTTATGTGTGACTTCAAATTATGATCACAGGTGACGGAACGCATTGTCAGAGCTATGCACTTAACCTGAAGAGCTGTACGAGAGTTTTCGATGTGCCCTGGATGAAAGTATACCTACCCTGACCGATTTCCGTACCGGTGCCTAACCTATAACCTACAACTGTCATGTCGCTGCTATTCTGTACCTACGTGTTGGAGGTTACACTCACAGATAGAGGCATGCATGCGGCTCGACGCTCTAAGGACGTGAAAAGGTAATGTGCTCGTTCTAATTCCATATATGCTGCAATGCAGGTGAAAGCAAATAATGGAGATCAACGCAGTGATTATATGCAGTTGTTGTATATATGTTTCAGTGTTCTGTGCGACATAGTACCCCTTCCCTACACTTGCCATGGTGCTGTGCTGAATTATTCCTGTCCGTGCGGAGTGACATGAAGCAGCTGCAACTGATGGCTGCGAGCAGTGGTTCTGGTTTAAGGCAGCGCTACAAGGAAGTTATAAGGTCATGTAAACATTCTGTTTTCATTTATTTCTTGTATTCATGATAAAGTTTCAGAGAAAACCTAAGCAGTCATTACATGCCATGTTTTAATTGTTCACAGCTATGGATTAAAATGCTTCTTGTCAAGTGAAAGTGTTCCTGGTATCTGAACGGGGCTAGCTGGAATTTACTTGTCAGCGACAACAGAGTGAGGAGCGGTCATAGCAGCCAGCTAAACTGTCAACAAAGCATTTCATGTGTAGCTGGTGGCCAGTCACAAGATTTTGGGATCTATAGGACCTGCATTAGAAGCCCTACTGGAAGCTTGATTATATCAGGTGCTATGCTTTCATTATGTTACTATCCGTTCACTAAGTTTGTACAAAATCATTGGTTGTAGCAAGATATTAAAAAAATAAAAAACTATTAAAATGAAGTGATGTGACCATTTAGAGCTAGAAGAGGCTACCAATACTGCAGCCATTTACCAGCAGTGCAATAATAAATAAGTTTTCTTCATGCATTTTATCCTCACAATGCTACAGAACAGTCTTACATAGCTTGTAGACCTAGGATACTTACCTATAATAATGTAACATTGTAGGTAGATGCTTGTAGTGAGGTTCTAAATCAATGTCTCTCTGGGGGCCGATAAGAAAGTATGGGATACCAAGGATAAAATCAATAAGTAAATAGAATATTTGATACATAGTGTTATGTTAATTTCTTATCTTTGTGTGGGAGACTGAATCGTCCAACGACCCGATGAACCCTGGTGTCAGAGTTTCACAACCAATTAAAATACTTGAATAACAAACAACTGTTGTAGTATGCAATTTATAAAAGTTTAACTTTAGGTATGTGTTCTGTGACCAAAATCAGTACCTAGACTGTAATTTTAAAACCGTTTCTTCTGAAATAGGTTCTGCACATATATTGCTTAATGAAGTAGGCATTAGAGCAAATACACTTGCCAGTCATAAATTAAACCAGATTAGAACATAACATACTCTTTAGTATGCAGGTTTGCCTGGTAGAAATTGCAATCCGAATACCTTTGGCAAAATATTATATCCAATATTAATATGAGCAATTAATATTTTCTGTCAATTTGGCAAGTCGGTATAAATGTGGATGCAGCATATTACTTACATTCTGCATTGTAAATATTGCAAAAAGAAAATAATAGCAACAATTTGTATTAACCTAATTATTTGGACATTACATAAAACAATATACAACAGGTCAACTTATTTCTAAAACAAATCCTTGCCAGCAGACCAGATGAGATAGAGACATGATATAATGTCAGCCCAATGGCTAAAATTGTGATAGTAGTAGTAGGGTATCACACCCTATTGTTCCCCTTTCAATAAGCGGCAAAAAGTCATTCGAATTCAATGTCACATGATTCAGGCAAAAGGTGAGTCGGTCAGCCAACTTGTCAGACTGTCAGCCAGCCAGTCAGCTAGCTAGTCAGTCAGTAAGCCAGTAGGAAGTCAGTCTGTCATCTGGCTAGTTAACTGGCCAGTTAGCTAGCCAAACAGTAAGCCATTGGGAACGTTAGTCAGTCAATAAGCGTGTCGGTCAGCAAGTCAACCAGCCAGCCAATAGGACAGCCAGCCTTTCAGGCCGTAAGTAAGGAAGCCGAACTGTCAGCCAGCCAGTCTACCAGCTAGAGTGTAAGCCAATCAGTCAGTCGACAAGCCGGACCCTCAGCTTGCTAGACAATCGGTCACCTAGTCAGGCAACCAGCTAGACAGCCATCTAGTCAGACAGCCAGCCTGCCCGTTACCCAGTAAGCCAATCAGTCTGCAAGATAGCCAGACAGCCAATCAGTCAGCTAGTCAGACGATCCGTCAGTCAGATAACCAAACAGCCTCCTAGTCAGCTTGTTAGACAGTCAGCCTTTTAGTCAGCTTGTTAGACAGTCAGCCAGTCAGTTTGCTAACCATACAGCCAGTCAATTAGGCAACCAGACAACCAGTCAATTAGCTTATTAGGCAGCCAGCCAGTTAGTTTGTCCGTCAGTCAGTCGGGTCACTGTAAAACAATTGAGTGTATGTACACAGCCCATTGTTTTTCAGACATCATGAGCCACTAGGCACTTGCGCCTGCTGACAGTATTACCTACTATTAAACTATCGTAGAACTACTAGGCAACAGTAAATGTGACAAAATTTAATAACCTTCATTACATTACCAAAAGTAGTATTGGAATCTTTCAAGTGAATTGTCTCAGTAAATGTCACTTTTCTGGCATTTTTCATCTCTAATTACAACTTAGAATGTATGCTGATGCTAGTTTACTTAAATTTGTGTTCTCAATTGCGGGGCAATTGTTGCAGGATGGCCGAGTGTAAGACCATTGCCAATTCGCAATGCCGCCGCGAGTTGCAAGCCAGCCTAGCCTTAGCCGGCCATGTCTCAGCTCCACCCATGCCAGGGTATATGCCATGCCATGCCAAGCCAGCCGAGCCAGCCAAGCCGGAGCTGAAGACAAGCCGCCGTGGTTCACAGAATGAGGCCTCATTCTGTGAGCTAGCCAGCCAGCCGGCCTTCGGGTCTCAAATATTTGAATTTTGTTCGAACAACGCTTGTAAAACAAAAGACAGTAGTTTTTTTCTCTCTTGCTATTGAAGTTTGGTAATAAAAAGTGGTTGTTCCAGCATAAAAGTATTTTATTTAGTAGTTATACTAAGTTAGAGATAAGAACTTTCTGACTATCTATAGGTACATATAATAAAACAGAAACGAAACTAATTATGTACATGGGATACCTAGTTTTAAAAAGGATTTTTACTTCCAATTTTGCTCAGGATACAGATCTCAGAACAACAGCTACAAAAATTTTTGTCTGTTTGTCTGTCTCTTTGTCTGTCTGTTTGTCTGTCTGTTTGTCTGTCTGTTTGTCTGTTTGTTTGTCCATCTTTCACGGAAAAACTACTGGACGGATTTTTACCAAATTTTGTATCGTAATACCTTATTAGTCGGGTCAACATCTAGGATACATTTTATCACTCGAGGGTCAGGAGTACCAGATGTAGACCACCAGAAGCACCATTAGGAGCCCAGCTAAACTATAGGAGATAGAGATATGACTCCAAAGCACAAGTTGTTCAGCTTGGTAGGACGCTTCTGCTGGCGAATAGACATCGAATGTTTGGAGTACCGGATGTAGACCACCTGGTACACCAACAGGAGCCCAGGTAAACTATAGGAGATACAGATATGACTCCAAAACTAAAGTTGTTCAGCTTGATTGGACGCTTTTGCTGGCGAAAAAACATCGAAGGTTTGGAGTACCTGATGTAGACCACCAGGTGCACCAACCGGAGCCCAGGTAAACTACAGGAGATACAGGATATGACTCCAAAGCAAAAGTTGTTCAGCTTGATGGGACGCTTCTTCTGCAGAATAGACATCGAAGGTTTGGAGTAACTGATGTAGACCACCAGGTACACCAACAGGAGCCCAGCTAAAGTACCTATAGAAGATACAGGATATGATTCCAAAGCAAAAGATGTTCAGCTTGATGAGACGCTTCTGCTGGCGAACAGACATCGAAGGTTTGGAGTACCTGCTGTAGACCGCCAGCAGGGCTACTATATGCAGCGCGACTTCGCTTTGTCACCAGCTCTACAGGTAAACTATACGAGATATAGGGGAGACCGGGGCAAGATGAAGCTCGGGGCAAGACGGGAAGTTTGTTTTTTTGCGTGACTGGTGAACACAAGCGCACTGAATACAGCGCCATTCGTAAGATGTAGAGTCGCCTCATTGGGGTCCGAGCGATGCGTGCATGTCGCGACGTGTTTTGGTTTTCAGCGACAAATAACTGTATTTTGAAGTACTTTTACGAGCTTTCGGGTTCTAGATCGATGTGCGTGAAAGGTATGTGTAAGTGTTTACGTAATAGTTTGCCTTTTACTAGTTGTAATAGTGAATAACGTTCCCGTTCAGATTGATTTTCGGCGCATTTTCGTTTGTTAGAAGTGCTTGGAAGTTTTGTAAATTTTGTCTTTTGGGGCAAGATGGTCGGGGCATAATGGGATAGTAGGTATCCCGTTTTGTCCTAAGTGCGAATGTAAAATGTTGTATCATATTTGTGTAGAAATCAGTTTAAACTCTTGTCTTCTTCTACCGTATAGGACGATCCACTCGAAGAACCTTGGTGTCATAGTTTTTCAGCCGTCTACTACTGCTAGTACGACCACCATCTAAGTTATCATAGACAACAACCAGGCCCGAAGGTTAGACGTGCCTTTCGTTGTACGGAACCATTAATTGATTAACCAATTTCTTGTTTGCAGTTGAAATGGTACGTAATTACAAACGTAGAACCGACAAGGAACATTAAACCAGCCAGATTAAATGTGTACTCGTTTTGCCCCATGTCATTTCCCATTTTGCCCCGGTTATGGGGCAAGATGGGATTTTTGACTTGTTACACTTAATTCCTTTTTCTCAAAAAACTATATGATTTAGTGCCAAAGAAGAGGTCTATCATGTTAACTAATACTATAAGTATTATTATTGCTCTAAAAGTTTATTGATAAACAAGTTGATTTTCATTCTATGAATGTTTTAGTCTTAGCTATCCCAACTTGCCCCGGTCTCCCCTAGACATGACTACAAAGCAAAAGTTGTTCAGCTTGATGGGACGCTTCAGCTGGCAAAAAGACATCGAAGGTTTGGAGCACCTGACCAAGAGTAAACCACCAGGTGCACCAACCGGAGTAGGTACAGGTAAACTTTAGGAGATACAGAAGTGACTCCAAAGCAAAAGTTGTTTGGCTTGATGGGACGCTTTTGCTGGCGAAAAGACATCGAAGGTTTGGAGTATCTGATTTAGACCACAAGAAACACCACTAAAAGCTCAGTTAAACTTTAGGAGATATTGAAATGGCTTCCAAGCAAAAGTTGTTCAGCTTGACGGAACGCTTCTGTTGGCATCTGCTGGCAATGCAACTGGATCCAACAATTAATATATAAATAACGTAATGGATACAATTTTTAGGGCGCTGGTGTAGAAATTAGAATTTTTTTTAAGGTATAAGGAACAAAACGTAACGAATTTCGCGGGCACCAGCTATATGGAATATAGATCTTAATCTGAAGTTACCATGAAAACAATAACGGATACTGTACCACTAAAGTATTGATATTTTTTTTCCAATTTTCCGTTGGTAACCATACCGCTGCAAGCAAACCAGCAACAAAATTAACTTTGTAACGCTGAAAAACTTGATGTGTAAACGTTGACTACGTTGTGGGTGTGTCTGTCACGCTCTTGGCCGGTTTTTATCTTCTGTTGGCGCATAAACATCCCTTGGCGAGACGAAGTTCGCGGGCACCAGCTAGTTATGAATAAAGCTACACGAAGAACCAGGCGAAGAACGGATGCGGCTGCTGTTGGCAACACAACACCCATACACATTTTACGTTGATTTCGTCATATTGGTACACGATCGTTCGATTAATTCCGCCATGTTGCCACATTGATTGTAGTTCCGGCATGTTGCCACACCGACCGATTGTAGGTTTATTCCGACATGTTGGTACATAATTGTTAGATTAATTCCGCCATGTTGGCACACTGATTGTAATTAATTGCGTTATGTTGGCTCATTGTGTTTCGTTGACCAATTGCGTATTTTCCTTCCATTTTATATGTCAATTTTGTTGATCACACAGTTTTGAACCAATAGCAGATTTATGAAATAACTAGCTGGTGCCCGCGAACTTCGTCTCGCTAAGGGATGCTTGTGTGCCAACAGTCCAGAGCTAATAAAAGTATAACTTATCTATCATCGATGTTGATCAAGACATTTGTGTGCAACCATTCTAAACATCAAAATACATCGCTAAGTTTTGAAGTGATAGATGCATGCACGATCTACGGCAGATGAAACGGACGTTACGTTCGTTTGAGCCTCCCATCGGTTCACACTACAGGTAGTATGACTTCTTTGCACCGCCTCACATAAGGTGGGGTGGGGTCTGCTCTCCAAATTTTTCTGCGCCATGGTCTTCTGTTTGGGGTTGTCGAGTAGGTATACGCAACCGAATTACCAATATAATTAGTACAACTCCATTTTAAAATACCGAAATAAAATAAACAGAAAGTAATTACTTACTACACTAACAAAAAAGTAATGCTTAATTAATTTTCTTTAAATAAGAAAAAGTAGCTTAAGTACCTACTTACTAACACTACGAAATATGAATCACAAAAGATGGTACTACACAGGTAGGTAGTCGTGACAATAATACTCACTAATTTAGCTCTACATATTTTAATCAATAAATAAAACTTACTGCGTTTGTATTTACATTATTAAAGCACTAAGTAATTAAGTGGCTTATCATCACTATCCGTAATTAAGAATTTCAACACTGCAACCACTTCCCATTATATTTTGAGTTTGACCTCTACTCTCATGGAAGTCTCTACTCCACATGGGACAGTTCGAGATCCATCTCAAGAATGCCACTGCTTCTCCTGCTCCTGAGAAGAAGGTCCTCTTGTTCCATGGGGTCGCTGAAACCAAGGGAGATTATTGCAAAAGTAATAGGTGACAAAATGTAGCTGTCCGAAATTACCAGTTCCGATCTGCAAGCCTGCCACAGGCTGGGTTCCTCTACATCGAAGACGCGTCCAGTACTCGTTAGGTTCTACATACTCTTTGAGCTTGTGTTATTATTATTTATTTATTATGATGCCTATATAGAATAGCATCACCCCCATTCTACCTGCTAGTGTCGTAAAAAGCAACCAAAGAACGGGCAGCAGCAAATTCATGCTTCGTATTTGCACATAATCGAAATTAGAACCCAGTGGAGAGCTCAAACGGTTTACATTGTACCAATAGTATTATCCTCTACTGGTATTATTCCTAAAACTCTACATAACAGCCAAAAAATTTTAAAAATCCATCCTCACCTTTATCACACTTCACAAAAAGCCGCAATACTCAATACGTGTCGCATTGCCAGGAAGCTCTTGACTACCTCCGTGACTACTGAGTCTTACAATGGCCTCTCCTTACTTGGCTAAGTAAGGCCCATGAGACAGGGAAGAATTTCTCTGAAAAAGAGAGATAATCTTAAGATAGGTACACATAAAAATAATAAATTATTGTGTCGTGTGATGCCTGTATAGAATAGCATCACCTCCATTCTACCTGTTAGTGTCGTAAAAAGCAACTAAAGAACGGGCAGCAACGTTCCTTGTAATGCAACATCTTGAACTGCGCTGAGCTTGGTGGCTCATGTCCAGCGGCGGACTGTTGTGGCTGATAGGGTTATGGCAAATAATCGTAAACTGTGTGATGCTTATTAGTGGTATCATCCCAAATTCTATTCAGATTGTCGTAAAATCGGATAATTTCATCCAGGGAGTGGGGAGCAGCGTGCATGTAAAATATTGCACAGCTCTCGCCAATCCACATGCGCCTTATTCTAATAAATGAGTGTAATTTACTTACATTTAGGATTTATTGTTGCATAACAAAGTATTTAAATACGATATTTTTATCAAATAAAGACATGCGAAGAATACTATACTCTCACTGAAGACATGTAAATAACTGGTGTTTGGCAATGAACGTCAAAACTGATGTCTTTTCAATTTGTCAAAATCAATCAAAAACAATAAAAAATATAGAGGTTTTGAAAAGAGGTTTCTCCTTTTTGACAGCCACAGAACAATATTTTAATCGTATTTCACGTAGGAATAAGCGTTTTTCCCGCGGTAAAAAGTATCCTAGGTGTTGACCAGGGCTAGTAGCTACACACCACAAAGAGTCTAATGTACACACGTACTATATTTTCGAAGATTATCGCGAACAAATGATTTGGGGTAAAATATTTTTCAATAGATGTCACTTTTCTATGGAGATGAGGTTTTCTAAAACGCGGTATAGAGGTGTTTTCTGAAATCTATAAGAGGTTCCTGTTACCCCGACCAGTTACGATTTTATTAGAGTTCATCTGTGTTATTAGATGTATAGATTTTGTAACATTTCGTGGAGGCGAGAATGTGCGGAGAAAATTCAGTTTTACTTGGAGTGTTTCGACAAACAGTTGTATAAGTAAAATAAATTAGTGAATTATTAGTGATAAAAGTTAAGTATTATTTTAAATATATATTTTAATTGTGTGATAATTCTAAATATTACATTTATTTTCCCAGCTAATTCAGTTGTTCAATTTGGTATTTGTTTTAAAGTTTAATATTTTATTAGAATCATTTCATGTTCATTTTTATCACGCTTTTATTAGGTCGACCTGTATGTAAAAGTTTGTATGTAAGTATGTAACTATGTAAACAAATCTAAGAAAACGAATTTAACCATCTTCCAAAGGTCGTAGCGTTGTGAAATTTGGCAGTCGTTGTAACAACCCCCTACCTAAGAATATTTTTTTTTACCTAGCTATCCTAGCTAGTGAACGCGTTCTACCTATATGATAAAGCGACCTAACTGTAAATGGCAAAGTGACCTAACTGTAAATGATAAAGCGACCTAACTGTAAATGATAAAGTGACCTAACTGTAAATGATAAAGCGACCTAACTGTAAACTGAAACCGTGTAAATAAAATCCTAAGCTAAATCTAAAACATGGTTACTGGAGTTGGGTTCACGAAGGTTCATAAAACAAGGCCATGTGTGATCGTCATAGTGTGTCCTACGTTGTGAACCGTGTGTAGTATCCCAAGGGTGTTTTATGATACGGAATGGTATTTAACTAATCTAACTCCTATACAATAAGTTACTAACCCAAATTAATGAATTCCCTAACAGCTGAGTGAACGTTGCGTAAATAACTAATATTCTATCTACTATCAAAACTAAAGTTAAAGTTAAATAAAACAAGCTAAAGAATTGAAACTAATAAGAACCGCATATAAAATTTAAGTACAATTAAACTCAATTATGATAGATAAATGATTAAGAAGTTAAATATAATTCCCCTAAATAGTTAATTTCATTCGTGCAAAGTCAAGTATACTATGGCTATTAATATGGGTAAGAGTGCGCAGCTAAGTCCGAACCATAATAATTGAATGAGGGTAAGATTGCGCAGTATGTATTCGAGAGCAAAAGGGAAGACAACTTAAATAGAAGTAACTGATTCAGAATAGTGACTGATTGCCAATTAAATAAGTCAGAGAATGACAGTATGAATGTTTCATGGTTTAGCTTTATAGAATTAAAGTTATCGGAAGTGTACTGCTTATGTGAGAGAAGTGACTACCTATTACCGCATCCCTAAAGGGATGCGGGATTCAGCCATCTCCTCCGCTCCTGAATCACCATTCCTCACCAGGAATTTACTAATGAGAAGCCAAAAGTGCATAATTTATACACAATAGGAATTTTGAATTTGGAAAAGATTTATTATTAACTACTGAGTCATCGTTTCTCACAACAGCAGTTTATCAATATTAATTAAGTAAAATAGGTATTTATTTACAACCTTCCAGTTGAAATACAACTGTATAATAACTAGGTAATTTCTTTAACCATATTAATTTAGTAAGGCAATGGTGACTTTAACCAACTTGGCGATAGTATCCCATTCCATCTTAGTATAGGGTATAGCTATCGAGGCACTGACCTGCTTGGCCTAAGTATGATTAACTTCAACATTACATTCAAGTAAGTAATTGTCTTTGAATTAACTTACAAGAATCGGAATAGATAATACGTCTTTAGTATTATTTGAATTTAACTTTATAATATATGTGTTGTAGTACTAGAAGGCTGATAATAAACAACCGTTGTCATTTAAGATAAACTTATTTAAAATCTATTGAAATTTATGCAAACCGAAATTTTAGTATTTTATTTTAAAATAATAAACTCAACCATGAAACAAATCCCGTTCAATTTTATTTAAAGAAATGTTTTAATAAAAAGTATTATTTAATGTGATATTGAATTAATAAAAGTTGACTTCTATTAAGGTTGGATAAGAATACGCAGTAAAAGTTAACTCCAAAATTTTGTAAAAATACGCAATAAAAGTTGACTCCGAAGTTGGGTAAAAATACGCAAGTGTGGATGGTAAAGAAATTTCAAAAGTAAATAAAATAAATTAAATAAAAAAATCTAATCGTATTTAAATTTGAAACCAGGATTAAATACCCCAAACTAAATGATACCTAAGTGAAATATTATTAATTCCAAAAAAGGATAAAAAATATTTAAAGTCCCAAAATATTTAACCTTTCCAAAATTATTTATTTTCTAATAAAATAAAATAAATTAATATTTTAAAATTATTTTAATTTAGAAGCAGCATAAATTTATTTATTTAAAGTCCCAGAATATTGCAAAGTATCTAAAATAATTTATTAAAAAAAAAAAAATCTAAAATTATTTTAACTTGGAAGCAGCATTAATCACCCCATACTAAACAACACCTAAGTGAAATATTATTAATTCCAAAAAAGAAATTTAAAAAAAAATCAATATCTCAAAATATTTAAAAGTTCCCAAAATGATCTATTTTTAAATAAAATAAAATAAATTAAAATTCGAAATTTATTTTAAAGTTTCTGAATTATTTTAATTTTAATTAGCAGCCCTAACCGATCCAATCCAAAAGACACCTAAATAAAATATTAATAATTCCAAATAAAATTATAAAATCTTAAAAATCCTAAAATATTTATGATTGATCGCAAGTGTACAATAACCGCAAATTACTAAGTTAATTTAATTGCCTATTAATATATTAAAATTAACTTCAGTTTCATGACGGGTAAAAGTACGCAACAAAGTAAATAAAAGAACCTAAATATTAATTAATGAAACTAAATATAAAAATCGGGTCCTTAACTTGAGTTCAGTAAAAACCCCAAAAATGCGAAAGTACCTAGACACCTTATAAAAAAGCACCACAATCTATCTTTAATTAAATTAAAACATTATAAAACTTTCGAAACGCTGTCTTACTATCGATACCACAATGTAAGGGACACCGAGTCGACGAATGCCCCTACTAACCCCAACTTCCGTAGGTACAGAATATACGTATAACCTACCAATACCGACTAATCCTAGGAGCATTATAATCTACCTACGACTATCTCGAAAATTCCAACCAACCGTACAAGATTACCTAACAGCGACAGACAAAACGTGCCCTCCGACACACCGATCTGCCTATAACCTAAACCATTCTCACAAGAAATAAGTTAAACCATTTCAAACCCTACACAAAGCATAATCTATTCCGGTACCTACTACCTATCGCCAGCAGCTCCAAAAACCTACTCAAAGGACCAACCTAAATCGGTCATGCCTAGTAACTGTATAGTAACCCATTTTAGATAGACCTGCCAAATACAAAAGTTCAACCTACACCGGTCGGTCGTAGAAAATGTATAGAAAACCACTTTAGACAGACCTCCCAAACACAAAGGATCTACCTATACTGGTCGATCTTAGTAACTGTATGGAAACCCAGGTTAGATAGACCTCCCAAACACAAAGGATCAAACTACATCGGACGGACCTAGCAACTGTATGGAAACCCAACATTTAAAGACCTCCCAAATACGACGGATCAATCTACAACGGCCGCACTTAGTAACAGTATGGAAAACCAACAAATAAAGATCTCCCACATACGACGGATCTATCTGCAACGGTCGGACCTAGTAATAGTACGGAAAACCAAGATATAAAGAGCCCTCAAGTACAATGGATCTAACTAATCTGGTTATACCTAACACCTGTATGAGAAACCAATATATGTAGACCTACCAAGTACAAGGGACCTTACTAAACTGGTCGTTCTTGGTGATTGTATGGGAACCTAGGTTAGATAGACCTCACAACTTCTAGCGACCAATTTAGACTGGTTTTTCCCTAACAAATGTATGAGACGCCAGCATAGGAAAACGTATCAAATTCAAGGAACCAAAATAAAATGGTTATACCTAACAATCTATATGAGAAACCATCGTAGGTAAGCCTATCGAATCCAAGGACCAGACTAAACTGGTTATACTTAGCAACTGTATGAAGAACCAATCTAGGTAGACCTACCAAATACAAGGGACCAAACTAAACGGGCTATACCTATCAACTACATGACAAACCCCGCATAGATCTACCCCTCCCCCGCACACCGCAGGCCGCACTATCTACTTACAACCGAAGATATGAGTCTACGCGCTGAATTCAATAATACCCTCCTATTTGGAATGCGAGTTGCGCATCGAACCCGAATCCGTACTTTGGTCGAATCATTCAAGCGCGTAGGGTATTAACCAATACACCGTCACGGTAATAGAACAACAGAGAACAACCTAATTAGCCATGTTTTAAGCGAAGTTATTTATAGAACCCTATAAAGCATCACAAAGTAAGTATTGGCTAGCGCAATCCAGAGAGTCGGCTTCGAGCAAACGCGGCTAAACTCACTCAGACATCCACACGCGTCGTTTACACGCTCTGTGGAACCGTGTCGAACCGGCAATGGTTGAGTTGAGTGTGAACGGCGCGTTCGGTGCGGGCGCACGGAAACATGGTGAGTAAAGAAAATATTTTTGTGATGTGTCTGGGTGTAATAACTTTTCAGTCTCCCACGCAAACTATTTGATAAATAAATACTAGTTACTTAGATACCTACTTTAAACACTAGAAATGGAGGAATTTCTTTTTAATTTATGTGCTTTGGCGTTTTAAGTACGTACGTACCTACGTAGAAGTAGGTAGGTTGCGCTTTAGTTTGATTTGGTAGGTTAAATGGGATTAGGGTAGGTTGTTTTACCATCCACCTACAGTAGTGAGATACCTACCTTGTCAGCATTTAACGTGAAGCGATGAGTACCAAAATAGCGATAGCAAAAGGTCCAGGTTATTTCATCTCCATTTCTGATCATCAGGTAGGTACTTATGGTAGTCCAAATGGACTATTACGATCCTGGATATTTTATCACTTTGTCATCACGGCAGCTGGTGAGTGACCTTCGAAACTATGGTAGGTAAGTATACTTCGAATTTAAGGTAGGTAAGTATAGTAAGTAGCTATACAGCGCATGGTTTTACCATAATTCTTCAAGTAGGTAGGAACTTACCAAACTACCTACCGTTTTCAGCGCGCATCGCCCGCCCGCCAATACATTGGTAGGTAGGTAATCTGTGTGCGACTGACTAGTGACGGCACGTTTGACTTTCATGATGTTTTGACTCTCTGTTAAAAATACCTACCTTCCTACCATAGGTACCTAACCAATTAAAGTTCGTGACGGCATGATAGGTAGGTATTTTTTAGGCCTTTCTTTTAGTTAGAAACTTGCCGTGTTATTACAAAAAAGTTAAGCGCGCGTTTATAAAAAGTTCAAATAAATTTTACATTTTTACATACGATTTGACGTTGTCAAGCAACTTAAACCATGTCTATTTTTTTTTAATAACACGGTTGTTTTCCGTGTGAAACACCGACGAACGACGTGATGAACTCTTTCAGTGTCGTGTCAGTCATCACCGCCGGCCGGTCCTCTACCTACCTACTACCTACTTACCTACCTGCCTACCTATGGGTCGCTTCGCTCACCACCTAGTCTCGTGACCCAAACCCATTGCAAACTACCGATTTAGGTGGGGACCTACATATTTCCTATAAGAAATATGACTTTCTACTCAGGTAGTTACCTACTTCCATATGGTAAAAAATATTTCATATCGGCCAGGTAATTTAGGAGTTTATCAATTGCATATACCTAATTCATACTTACAAACGATGAAAACAGTAATAATGTTATGTAACTTTCTATGTCTAGGTAACTTTATTTAAAAAATCAGAACGTAAAAGTAGCAACCCTAGAGAGTAGGCATAAGTGAACGAAAGAAGGGGCGAGCTGTCCTTCTGTAAATTCTCTATTTTGTGAAAGCATGATGTAAATTTGTAATATAGAAACATGTAAGTTTAAGAAAAGCGCATTTAAGGAAAGAAAACATATTTAAAAGGGAATGAAGTAAATAAAGTAGATAAGTAAAAGAAATGATTTCATCAGCGAACCTAAAGGGAGAAATGCAAAATAAAATCACAAATGAAAATAGTCAAAACCAGAAACGCAAAAAAAAAAACCAAAAACATCTACATGTCGGCGAATAATGGAATCTAAGAACTGAGCGGTATAGCCATACTACTGTTGCCTTACCCTGTCCGTACGAAAACCATGAAAAAAAGGGGATGGGAAGGAAGTGATTCGAGGAGTGCTCATCATTGTAAAATTATATCGAGTCGTCTATTGTAAAGAAGGAAATACCATGTTCATCCTCCGATAATGTAAAGCACAAGGAATACAGAACTAAGTAGCACAAGTTTTGGTTGGTTTTACTTGTGAAATCCCACTAAAATATGCCAAATCCTGACAAATGAAGACCAACAACTAGTTAGCGTCGTCATCAGAAGTGGAATAATTCATTGCCCACAAGCGAAGATAGATGATGTTACCACAAAGTAGAAGATACACAGGATGAAAGGAAAAAGTATTGCATGGTGCTGTGCAGCTTTAAAACCTCAAATCATTTTCGCCCATTTTGTACAGTCAAGCAAAGTCATTACAATGCACCGGGTACCTAAATTTTGCATCATGCATGAGTGTAACCTACATTTGGTTTGGAAGAAGCTTACAATCACAATATTGATAATGGTTTCACAATTTAAAGACAGCATCACATTTTGAGGATGTGACATGGTGTACCAGAATACCTATACCTACTGAAAGTGAATTATGGAAACTCATGTAACAAGGAAAGAAATTACAACTAAATTTACTGCAAGAAATTGAACCAAACCTGCTTCTAAAGAGCAGACACAAACTGGATAATTATTTGGAAAATGTGCGCAGCACATCATAATTTCAGTTATCTTATCATAGTAGTAAGACAACATAAATTCACTGGATTGCAATGAAATGAAAATAACATCCAATATCAAAATACAACTATCTGCAACATGAACAAACTTGTAGCTTTGCCAATTTGAGCAATTAAGTTATTGCGAGTAGCGGAGAGCAAAAATTCTAGTATGAGAAAGAAAGCAACTATGTAATGTTGCCACACTTACTTTCAATGCATTTTATGTGCAGTGGCATGCTATGCCAAGCCAACCACCAATCTAAGGATAGCAAAAGGTCATGTGATTGTTTCTTAATGTTTTAATTTATTTAGTGCTGTTATGATTTTGAGCATTTTCATACCTTGTTTCATGTTTCAGCTAACATGTGATATGCATCAAGTTGTGAAAAATTGAGGAAACCTACCAGTAGAAGTCAAGGCAACTATTAAAACTACTAATGGTGATGATGATGATAGTACATTGGCGGGACAGTGGTAACTCTGGATGAGATAGGAGATACAGTAACATTATGCAATGAATGGACCATGCTGATTCTGCAACCCTACTAGATGTCTGCTTACATCCGGTGAGATGTTTACAATTAGTTATGAACCCTGAGTTGATTTGTTTGCATATGAACAGTCAATAATTTGACTAAATCAATGATACCTGAGTATGAAAAGCTGGTTTAGAGCTGAGTGAAATCCTAGACTAGTGTTTATAGTAAACTGGAAATTAGCTCATGTAGTTTCTTAATTTGTTGGCAAAAAATGCATGTAGTTGGATTGTAGCCATAGCTCTGGTCTTTCTGTACCTAGTGAGTGTGTGGTGCGCATCCAACGATACAATTTGTTTGTCCCTGTTGTACCTACTGGTCAAGTGGAGTAAAAAAAAGAGAAACGGTGAACTGGTCAAGTGATCCGTCCGCTGGTTAAGCGAATACTGCTGGTAAAGTGGTAACCGCTGGCTAAGCGAAGACTGCTGGTTAAGTGGTAACCGCTGGTTAAGCGAAGACTGCTGGTTAAGTAAGTGGTATCCGCTGGTTAAGCGAAGACTGCTGGTTAAGTGGTATCCGCTGGTTAAGCGAAGACTGCTGGTTAAGTGGTAACCGCTGGTTAAGCGAAGACTGCTGGTTAAGTGGTAACCGCTGGTTAAGTGAAGACTGCTGGTGCAGTGGTATCCACTGGGTAAGTGAAGACTGCTGGTGCAGTGGTATCCACTGGGTAAGTGAAGACTGCTGGTGCAGTGGTATCCACTGGGTAAGTGAAGACTGCTGGTGCAGCGGTATCCACTGGGTAAGTGAAGACTGCTGGTGCAGTGGTATCCACTGGGTAAGTAATGACTTCTGGAGAAGTAATATCTGATGGGTAAGTGATGACAGCTGGTTAAGTGAAGTAAACAGGCTGTGCTAGATCTGACATTATTACTAATAGCATTCGCTGGTTAAGTTACAACTATGTGGATTTAAGATAAACTCCATAAAATGTTATGAAGTTTTGGATTTGCAAAATGATAGCTAAAATTGACAATCGATTGTAATTGAAGTTATTGATTTCTATCATTTAATCTTGAAATATTTACACTGCCCCTGATTAGTGCTATGTTGAGAACTTTAAGTACCTACTGTTGCTCCATGATTTTGGTCAGGAAAGACCGAGCAGAACCTACTGTGCCTAAACTTGTTTCAGATGAAGAACGCCCACGAGGACGTGTGGTAGCGTCAGAATGGCCGTGTCGGCGAATAATGGAATCTAAGAACTGAGCGGTATAGCCATACTACTGTTGCCTTACCCTGTCCGTACGAAAACCATGAAAAAAAGGGGATGGGAAGGAAGTGATTCGAGGAGTGCTCATCATTGTAAAATTATATTGAGTCGTCTATTGTAAAGAAGGAAATACCATGTTCATCCTCCGATAATGTAAAGCACAAGGAATACAGAACTAAGTAGCACAAGTTTTGGTTGGTTTTACTTGTGAAATCCCACTAAAATATGCCAAATCCTGACAAATGAAGACCAACAACTAGTTAGCGTCGTCATACAAATGTAGATGGAATATAAAAATGTTATAATAAACTGCCAAAAAGGGCAGGGCCGTAAATAAAAATAAAAGGAATGCCAAAAGTGGCTAGTCAGTATCACCAAAAACACAGCCGTAAATCAAGGAAAAATATCCCGAATAAAACCGCAACAAATCAAAAGAATGGATAAAACACATAATAAAACAAGTGTAAAAGAAAAATGCCGCAATCAAATAATGCAAATAAAATGTCAAATGAAAGCGTACGCAAATAAATGTAGAAAGAAAATAACGCAACACAAAAGCATTAGTAAATAATCAATCAAAAATAAATTAATGCCGCAAATAAAATTCAAAAAGCAAGTCAAAAGATAGCACAAAATAAAAAAGCATGGGGGAAAAATCAAATACGAGAAACGAGGGTAGTCACACAGATAAAATAACGCAACAATAAGAAAAAAAACCACACATAAAAACCGAATATTCAAATGGACGCAAAAGAAAGAATATGCCGCACAACGTAATAAATAAATCACGAAATTGAAAACACCGCCAAATTAAATAAAAGCTGGAACAAGTCATGATAAAAAAAAACAGGGGAAATTTCATATAAAAGAAGGGTACACAACAAATAAAACCACAAAATAAATTCAAGTGAAAATTCGAAAAGCCGCCACACAAAATAAATCAGGAATAAAACTTTAAATAAGAAATAGAAAAGTAAATGGCGAAACTGTCGTAAAACATTCCTGTAAAATAATCAAAACCTAATTGAAAAACAACCCCATAAACCTAATATTCAATCAGCCAACCTAATACGTAAATTCGAATAGCACGTGGTCTGTTAAAACGCTGCGAAATAAAAACTTAAAAAATGAAAACCCGACTCCACTTTTTAATAAAAAGCTATGAGTGGAACCCAAGAAATTACCACGCGGTCACACTAAACCCACACGCGGTCCTATTAATTAAACACTGAACTACAAAATATAAAGTAAAATCATTAGTCACTATGAATTCACTTTATTCAAAGCATTTACTAGAAAACGAGCTGTAAATTGACCACGCCCAATAAAAATAATCAAAGAGAACACAACCCCTCTTTTACAAAACCACGTGATTCGGTTAAAAGCTACCAAGTGGCATACCCGCATGAAATAAAACTATAAATTGACCACGCCCGATAAAGCAAATCAAAAGAACACAACCCCTTTTCTTTTAAAAGCCCGAGATTCAGTAAAACTACCACATGTAATCTACCCGCACGAAGTGAAAAGTATGAATTGACCACGCCCCGTAAAATAAAAGAACGCGATCCCTTTTAGCACTTGATAATAGAAACACAGGAAAATAAGCACCGTCAAACATAAGAGCGACCATGTTCAAAAACTCACGCGGCACCTGCCCGCCGATCGCCTGCTCAGCATCCGTCCTGCAGCTCCCTGAACGCTCCGCTTCAGCTTCCTCCTCCGGACAGCCACACAGCTTCGGGGTCCTGGAACAGCACGGCACCTGCAGCCGCTCGCCTCCCTCTTCGCAGCCAACCGCTTCTGATCTTCCTGCTTGCAGCCATCCGCTTCTGGTCTTCATGTCTTCTCCTCAGGTGTCCCGTTCAAGCTAAGAGGAAGATACTAGGCGACAGCGCTATAAGTAGGATCCAATTCCTTTGTCCTGCAGCTAGTTCTGTAGTAAATACCGAACTGATCAGTGATTGATCCATTCGAACTGACTCACTCTTTAACTACACTGATGGCGTACTATGGAAATCTACTTGAAGACTCAACTCAATCCTACCCAGGAATGAATAATGAGTGAATTAGTCATCCCTTTGAACTACCTAAGCAATCTTGACATCACTACCGATCTCAATCCTATTGTTTTCCAAAGTACCATAGTTGAAATACCTTTTTTCACAAAACCAGATATTTACTCTCATAAATATAATGCAAAATACATTGCAACTTAAATATTTACGACCCTCTTTATCTGAAATTCAAAATGCAAAATTCAGGGAAAAAGTATGACAAAAATTGTGTAGTGTAATATTACTTCCGTTTTCGTTCTCGATTTCATTCAAAATCTTACAGAAATACCAACATTACACAGACGGCAGGAAAGACGCTCCCGATCGACAAATAAAAACCGGCTAACTTCATCGCGATACTAGATAACTGCTGCACCCAAAGAAAAGTAGACCTACCAATTTGGCCGGATTACACCGCATCAGTTTGCCAACGTGATCAAATACGAACGTCTGTATTGCTGTCACACACCCGTGCGAGTACTACTACATTTTGATAGATGACGCTACCGTCCATACAATCTTCGGCTCAAATTCCATGGACTATCTGACCATGTTATACCTAAGCAAATCTAAAATCTCTAAACGAAGGCCTAATGAATTTCTTTGTATCTAACAGGAATCGGGAATGTAATATTTGAGAATAAAATTCATTAAAAGCATGAAATGTTACGTTGTTCCGGACTTATGCGTCCTCCAATACGCAAAAGGTTCAGCCAGGGTTTGAGGCTAAACTGACTCTAAACATCAAACAATCAACCCAATCCAAATCACAATGAACAATACTTGTTTTTTTAAACAATAAAAGTAAACGCTAAGCCTTAATTTAGCTCAAATAATTATCTCAAAGTTTTCGCAGGTTGAACGCCTGTAATTTAGTTGGAGCAATCGTTACGTATTTGATTGCTATGTAGTTTTTATCGGCGCTTTTTAACTAGTATAAAGATCGGTTTGCATTTCGAACTGTTATGGAAATGATGGCTTATTTTCATGAAAAAATATTGAACCAAACAAAAGTGTTGTTAGTAAAGGTATAAATAAACAAATAAGAATTATATTTGTGACGTACGTTGGTCGTAACAACGATCCAAACGTTACAACATCACCAACTGTCCGTTAACGTGAACACTCATTTTGTATACCTAGTCAATTAGGTTTACTTAAGTATATTTGTGGCTTCACATAACTCAGATCGACCTACACCAATCGATATTTGTGTTAAGATTTTGAGCCATGATATTGAATGATCAAGAACTTGTCTCATATTTAGTTTGATTATTTTGTGCATACAGATAACCATTTTATGCAAAGTAGATCGATAATTATGATGCTACTTGACCACACCCTGGACTGACAAGGGTACAAATTTGATATAATTCGTATTTGTGTTTAATTTGATCAAATTCTGCATATTGTTTATCGTAGGTACTTGTTTGTTTTGTATTCTACAATAGATTGTTTTTTAAGTACCGATTGATTAAACAACTATGCCAGATTTTATCAGGTATCAAAAGAAAATAAAAACAATAGGTTATTTGAATGATACCTTTTGATTTGTTACAGAAATATTCATTTACCAAATTATAAATATAAGTGCTCGGAGCAATGATAATTATTATATTATTATTTTACTAGCGCTCGGAGTAAAATCTCCATATTTTTTTCCTGAATAAACTTGATTCAAGTTGTTTGCGGGTAATAAAACTTGTAGGCATTTGTTTTTGTCAACTGGTAATGTACCAATTATTGAAAGGGTATGGTTTGGATTTTATTTACCTACTCTGCTCGGTTTCATTGCAGTAACACTGTTTAGTTTTGTCATTTTAAGTTTTTCTTGCCGGATACAATACCTACGCAACACTAGTGTGTTACAGTTAATACGCTTTGTTTTTCCGGTACATTGTCGGTGCGACCTGATCCGACACATGTTTGCTGGTTCCCTGAACCAGTATATTTTGGTCTCTTATGGACTGACACATCTTGTTGGCTTCACAGGGCACGCGTTTTGTCTCTAATGACTTTGACATTTGTCTTTTAGGCCGACTTTTTACCTAATTTTATTGGCTTTCTGTTTAGTTTAGGGATTTCTCTAATTTATCTCCTTTTTATATTCAATGAGTTTGATGTTAACACATTTTATTGAATATTGATAATACAATGACTGATTCTAAATACTTTGTTTTTATTATTTACCATTTAGGTTTATGATTGCAATAAAATCGTTATGCAATACCAATTCCTTGTCCATATAGGGTTATATTGTGCTGTTTGCAGTGCACCTTCCTAATACTTCCAATAGTGATATAATTTATTACATTATATATTATTTCATTTTATTAAAATAAAACTTGAGAGCATGTAATGCATCACTCTGATATATTTTTTATTACTTATTATTTAAATAAGAGGAACTGGGTATCTCTTTGTCTACATTGTTATTTAGGCTATTAGTCTAGTAACTAACGTCACAGCTATTCGGATTGACCCATGAAGCTGAAAATCGGCATGTAGGTACTTCTTGACCTCCTGATCAAAACTAAACATGGAGCCCAGCGGGCTCCACCCCCCCCTTAACCTTTTACCTCCCCCCCTCCTTTACAAGGTGTAACTCTTGAAGTAATTGACTTGGAGGGTAGTTTTTATTTCGTATCGTGCGTAGAATCTCACTTAAAGCTTATTGTGCCTTCAAAATTACCCTTTAGGCCCCCCACGGGGCCTAAAATCCTGAAAAGTGGGGGGGGGTGGGGCCCGCTGGGCTCCATGTCTAATTTTGATCAGGAGGTCATGAAGTACCTACATGCCGATTTTCAGCTTCATGGGTCAATCCGAATAGTTATAACCAGCTATTGACGTTAGTTACTAGACTATATGTCACCTATAGGTATTAGAACTTCAATGTTCAAAATTTATCAAACAATTTTAACAATGAAATTTCACTGCATTATGCTTTAATCTTTGCTCGTGGTAACGAGTACTAGTTTTATTTGGGCAGGTACCTATTTAAACTGCGACTGATTTCCTTACAGCAACATGACTTTTTGTTTTGTATTGTGTAGATAGTTTTTACTACCACATTTACATATACATGTTATCATAGTGTCTCCTGTGCCCAAAACTAATTGAACGACTCGGTGTCCCACACGAAAAGAAGAAGAAAACTAATTTTAGTTTCCATACTATGACTTTTAATTGCAATTTGTCCATGTGTTTATCACGATAATTATTTCGAGCCAAGATTTTTACCGACTTCTACGTAAGAAGATTATCACTTTATGTCAAAAACATTTTGTGAAAGGATTACTCAGAGGGGCCTGGACCAAAGATAGTAGTATAGGGTAGTTAGAGTCTGGCCAGCGAGTCTTTGGACACGGAAATGGCGCCAATTTTAAAAATCTTTCACATGTTAACACTGAAAAACTTTACTATTTTTTTGTTTTCTGCTCTTTAGTTTGTGTTTACCTTGCCTACCGGTATGTATGTATGATGTATCTACCGGGAGTAACAGAAAGGGTATAACAAGCCGAAAGGAGGTCAAGGTACTCATGAAACTGAACAACTTTCCCCATGAAACATGGGTCGATATCTGAAAAAAATATTTGGACCTCCCATACAAAATCGCAGAAGCTGATTGATTTACTCTGAGAGGTCAAATTTTTTTTTTCATATTTCGTCCCATGTTCCATGGGGAAACTACTACACCCGTAGAGAAACAAGTGTTTATGCCTGTTTCCTGGACTTGAGTCGCGCATTTGACCTAGTGAATTATGAAATTCTCTAGGGAAAATTGCGCGACTACCAAGTTCCAAACGATATTGTTGAGCTGTTGAGATACTGGTACGGAGGCCAAACTAATAGTGTGAGATGGGGCGACACGACGTCCAGCACTTATAGGTTGGACTGCGGGGTACGCCAGGGAGGGCTTACATCTCCGGACCTCTTTAACATGTTAACGACTTGATTGGGGAGCTGAGGCGCACCGGTGTCGGATGCCACCTGGGAGGAGTATGTGTAAATAACCTCAGCTATGCAGACGACATGGTGTTACTCAGCCCCTCAATCCACGGCCTCAGAAAGCTGCTTTAAGTCTGTGAGCATTATGCAAATGCTCATGGGCTGAAATATAATGTGCTCAAGACGGAGGTTATGGTTTTTAAAACAGGAAGAGGTCCGGAGGAGGTGCCTGAAGTTCATTTAAACGGATCCGTAGTTCGAGTTGTGCAGCGTTTTAAGTATCTTGGACATGTTCTTACACATGACCTCAAAGATGACTTGGACATAGAGAGGGAAAGGCGGGCACTCTCGGTACGATGCAATATGCTCGCACGTCGCTTTGCCAAATGCAGCACAGGTGTAAAAACACTGCTTTTTAATTCATTCTATCAGTGTTTGTACACCTGTCAGCTGTGGGTCAATTTCAAGCGTGCTTCGATCAGCACCATAAGGGTGCAGTACAATGATGCGTTCCGCATCCTTATGCGTCTACCGAGGTACTGCAGCGCAGGTATGTTCAAAATTTTAAGACTACTTGCAAGAGTTTTGGGTATGATTACAGTTGACGAGAGCACGATGGGAACGATGTGCACGGTATTAGCACGCCATTGAGTTTTAATTTCTATTGCAAGGTCCTGATATTTAGATAGTCTGTCTATTATTATTATTATTATAAACTAGATATTTATGTATACAGCACAAAACTCGTTTATTTCGCGTTTGTTATCAGGATTTCATAATTTCCATTCCTTCTCATTGATATCTTTAGTGTCGCTGTTTTTTTCTTATTTTTCATTCAAAATTCGTTTTGCGGTGTTAATCCAAATACCGCGAGCGTCGAATACACGGCAACAGGGTTGAGTAATTAATAGCATTTTGAGTTTACGAAACTCACAAGTGAGTGCTGTCTTACTATCTTTATTCAGAAAAGTAAAAAGTTACAAGCAACAAAATATCAACAAAAAGCCTCTAAACCTCAAGACGTAGTTAAGCGTCACCTAAAACCATCCTCCACTCTCATGGGAGGTTCCACTGTCAAACATTGGCCACGAAGAATGTTGGAAAATTTTCAAGTGGCTAATCTTCAAGTGTATAATAATAGGCTAGGCTAATCTGGAAAAAATCTTCTCAAGGAAGTGTATTATTTTTATATCTAGCTGAGTACCAATATTAGTAAAATTTCGTCGGTCGAAAACAGTTAGACAGAAGAATTTCCCCTTTACAGTTATGAAATTTTAATTTAATAGGAAAATTATTAAGTTTCTAGAAGTCTCGAATGATGTAAAAGCTGTATCAAGCCTAATTAGACTAAAACGTATTGCTTCCTAGTCACTGTTATTATAACAGTAACATGCCTATTATTTAGGGCACAGACCTACTAAAAATATCTGTGAGACGTAACTTTGTCACAGCGAGCATATTTATTTAATAAGTTTACTGATTATTAGAACACAAAAGTAATTGTGTAATATTTCAAGCAGAATTTGTTATTGAATTTAGCTTAAAATCAGCTAAACAAGTTATAGATATTTAAGTGCCCGTTCACACATGCGACTTGTTCTCGGCGACTTTTTCGTCTCACAGCGTGTCAATATGCTAGTATGAACGTATGCACACGAAGCGACGCGTTTCAAGGGCGACTATTTTGTCAAACTAAAAAGTTTGGGGTGGGTGGGGTCTACCTCCTAGCGGTCCACCCCGGGCAACGTCCTCACAATATGTGTTGGCGGCTGAAGATCCCAAAAGCGGTGGTAGGCCATGAAAGGGGCCGCCTGGCTCGCGACCACCATCCCGCCGGAGTCCGGCGCCAAACAGCCTTGCTGTGTTCCGTCGGTGTGCGGGACTGCCAGTGCCATTGGGGGGTAGCAATGTAGTCAGTTGCGCTGCCGGAACCGGTCTTTATCTTTAGGTGATGCTGTATCCGGTAACTCGTTTTGGAGGGTAGCGGGATCCGAGGCACGGTCTCAGCCGTTGGCCGACCGCAGTCAGTAGGGGGCCCGACTTGCGCGCTAGCCACGCGCAAAGGCTGCCCCGCCAACTGTGAAAAATCCCGGTACACTCCACCGTGCCAGTTGGCGGCTGGATGGGAGGACCCGGTGGAGTGTTATCGGGGGCTCGGGCGTCCCCGCAGTCTCCAAGCGAGTTCCTCTCTGATCAGTTGAACCGAAAGGTACGAGTAGGGTTTCTAAGCAGCGCCTCGACTATCTTTTCTTTCCCCCACAAAAACTCTTTTAAAAACATGAAAAAGCTAAAAAAGAAGAAAAAGTTTGACCAACGGCAACACTTCCTCCCACTCAAAGTGCACCTCACGAACATCCGAGGTCTACACACAAACCTAGACCCGGTCCATCACCACCTGGAGACCGAGAAGCCGCACTTATTCTTCTTAACAGAGACGCAGATAGCAACACCGTTGGACGTGGCATACCTCAACTACCCTGGTTACACTCTTGAGCACAAGTTTAAGAAGCGTGCAGGGGTCTGTGTGTATGTTCGCGATGACGTTTGCTGTAAGCGTCTCCGTGGCTTTGAGAATTCAGGGTTTCCCGTGCTGTGGCTTTTGGTTGACACTGGAGTAGAGAAAACTCTCAATGCCAGTGTTTATCGTTCGCACAGCGGAGATCAGGAGACGACTAGACTCATGGAGTACCTCTCTGAGACGGCAGATACAGCAATTCAGCGATATCCAACAGCAGAGCTTGTTTTTCTGGGGGACTTCAATGCTCACCATAAAGAGTGGCTGTTCCCATACCAGAAAACTGACCATGCTGGGCGAGAGGCGCGTAAACTAGCATTGGCGCTAGATCTCACCCAGCTGGTGGAACAAGCGACGCGAATACCAGATATCACAGACCACACACCCAATTGCCTGGACCTTCTGCTGACAACTGATCCGCACAGACATTCGGTTTCGGTCTCGGCTCCGCTGGGATCATCCGACCACTGTGTGGTGAAATCCGTGTCCATCTGCTCTCCTCCGGATTACACCCCTAGGGGCACGAGGAGAGTATGGCGATACGAGTCAGCAGACTGGGACGAGATGCGTGCTTTCTTTGCTTCATACCCGTGGCGGCAAATGTGTTTCTCTTCGGAAGACCCTCATACGTCGCTGATGCGATCACAGCTGTAATCCGGCAGGGAATGGAATATTTCATTCCTTTCTCCGATATCCCGCTCGGTTATAAAGCCCAACCTTGGTTCAATGCGGACTGTGCTCGAGCTGAGGCTCGTAAACAGTCCGCTTACCAAGCTTGGGTAAAAGCTCGTGATCGAAAAGTGCGAGCGAGAAGAGTGCGAGCAAAGAAGAGAGCATATAATGCCGCCGCCAGGTATTGCAAACGGGTGCTACGAAAAGCTAGGTTCGACCATATTAGCCGTATTGGGGCAAAGCTTGCATCATACCCACCGGGTAGTAAGCAGTTCTGGTCCCTTTCGAAATCAGTCGAATCCAACTTCTGCCGTCCCTCACTACCTCCAATGCAGAAACCTGATGGGTCGCTTGCCCACACCGCGGCAGAGAAAGCAAATTTATTTGCCGATCTGTTTGCGAGCAACTCTCGTATAGACGCTGGCTCGAAATATCCACCCACCCTCACTGTGATTCTTTGATGTCTGAGATCACAGTGCACAATAAAGAGGTCCGTAGAGCCCTTCGCAGTCTGGACGTGAACAAGGCCAGTGGTCCTGATGGCATACCAGCAAGATTGTTGAGGTATTGTGCGCCTGAGTTGTCTCCTGTACTGACACGCTTGTACCGCCTCTCTCGTGTCAAAAATTGTACCAAAATCTTGGAAGCTTGCCAATGTGCAACCTGTGCCCAAGAAGGGTAGCCGTGCCGACCCTAGCAACTATCGACCGATCGCCATCACTTCCGTACTCTGTAAGGTTATGGAAAGAGTTCTGAACTGCAAACTGCTTTCGTACCTCGAAGACAATGATCTTCTCAGTGATTGTCAATATGGCTTCCGCCGAGGGCGTTCCACGGGAGATCTTCTAGTGTACGTAACGCATTGCTGGGGCGAGGCCATTGAACACCACGGCGAAGCAATAGCAGTGTCGCTGGACATTTCAAAGGCCTTCGATAGGGTGTGGCATGCGAGTCTGTTGAGCAAGCTTCCAGCGTACGGCATACCCACTGGCTTCTGTAGCTGGGTGGCTGACTTCCTGAGTGAACGGTCGATCCGAGTGGTCATAGACGGCTGCTCCTCTGACCTCAAGGCTATTGACGCCGGAGTTCCTCAGGGGTCTGTACTCTCCGCGACGCTTTTCCTGCTGCACATCAATGACCTTCTATCTTCAGGAATTGTTGGGTACGCAGATGACAGTACTGTCACCGAGAAATATCTGTCCGGCGCAGGAGCCAGTAGTGATGAAATCCAAAGACTGAGAAAGGCTATGATTGAGCGTACGAGCCTGACGTTAAGTAACGTCTCCCAGTGGGGCGAAGTTAATCTCGTCAGCTTCAATGCTTCAAAAACGCAGGCGTGTCTTTTCTCCGCAAAAAGGAGTCCTTTCACCTTTTCTCCTACTTTTCGGGGTACATCTGTTCCAGTGACCAACACTCTTCAACTCCTTGGCATGGAGTTGTCCTCTGACCTCAACTTCGGCACCACCATCGAGTCCAAGGCTCAAATTTCAGCTAGAAAGTTGGGCGTCCTGAATAAAGTCAAGCGGTACTTCACGCCTGAACAGCTTCTAACTCTTTATAAAGCTCAAGTCCGATCTTGCATGGAGTACTGCTGTCACCTTTGGGATGGCTCGGCTAAATACCAACTTGCTGCACTGGATTCGGTGGAACGCAGAGCCAAGAGATTAATAGGCGATAAAAAACTGGTGGCGACCAAGCTTCACAGCCTGGCTCACCGCCGCAAGGTTGCTTGCCTATCGGTCTTCTACAGATTGTACTTCGGAGAGTGTGCGCGTGAGCTGCATGAGCTCATACCACCGTCTCCTTTCTTCCATCGGACATCCAGACGCACGGCCGGCTACCATCCGTTCTTAGTTGATATACCCACATTACGCACTAAGCGCTTCAAATCATCTTTCATTATGCGCACGGCTAAAGAATGGAATTCCCTGCCTGCGTCTGTATTTCCGAGTGCATATAACCTGAATCTCTTTAAGTCTAGAGTGAATAGGCATCTTCTGGGCAAGCTCGCTCCACCGTAGATCCCATCTCTGCTCTAGGTTAAGATTGGGGTCAAGAGTAAGCCCATCATAGATAAAAAAAAAAAAATCGCTGATGGGTCGGCCAGTTGCAACTCAATCACCAGGGTGAAAAGATTTCATTTGCTTTACATTCGCGTAATTTTTAGATTGAGGATGCTTATAAATATGATTACAAAAATCAGATGGTCATTTCAGAATGGTAGCTTTAAGAAAAGGTGACTACCATTCCAAGATGGCTTCTGTGTGGCAACATGCAGTAAAAGCTGAGGGTACTAATTTTACTTTACATGGCAATCAGATACCAAATACAATAAGAAATAAGAAGTAAAAAAGCGCTAACGGCCATCGCCAAGTAGTAACTTTCCAAAACAGTTAATAAAAATGACGTTTGAGAAGAACGTGTGGTTTGAACTACTTTTTCTTCTCAAGAAGTGATATTCAATAATCATTTGAATTTATCGACGATTATACAAGCGCCGTTTCAAAGTCACTTCAAACGGCTCGCCGTCAATCTCATGACACCTGTCCAAATCACCAAGCTACAATGAATACAGTTACACTCAGTTTGACCTTGATCCGGCTGGTGGCGCGCGACGTTTCAAGTCAGTCACTGACGTCATAGTCGTCACTTTTTTTCTCACTAAAAAGGTTCGTAAGGCGTGAAAGAAATAAAGATAGGTTTATGAGTTCAACTTAAAAAGCGTAATCTAACTACCTATACTAAATCCTTGGCCTGGACTGATTGTTGTTTATTATTGTTTTTTACTACCTATTAAAGTACATCTGTAGGTAGATACTAGGTCAGAATCCGATTTTGAGATCCTGATAATTCGAGGGAATTGACATGTCGACTCACATGTAGGTACGTACAGCACCGCCTGCTGAACTCTGTGCAAAATTTTTTACTTTGATTATTATCATATACGTTTTTCCCTCACCATTATACTCTAGTGAAAATTTTATGGTTAAATAATTATTTGTAAAATGAGGCTTTACCGGCCGAGCCTAGCTTAAGCTACAATTTTATTTTTTTCATTAACAGATAATTCTTTAGTACAGAGCAAGTCTTTAAGTACAAGTACAGAAAGTGCATTTTAATATTCGTGCTGAGATAAGGATGTTTTCTTTTAGCAATGTAGGTAGGTACGCGACGAGCGAGGTCATTGTGCTCGAGGCTAGATACCTACACACGCTTCCTTTACGATATACCTATATTTCAAATTCCTCATTAAACTTAACAGTAAAATGAGTAATTAAGTATTTATAACAGGATGATTTTTGAGCTTCAGAATATCGTAATGAAAATTTGTGAGTTGTTTTATACTGCATTGTACATTTGTTTGTTTACGGGTGCCTATAAAAGTATATCAGCCTATATACGTAACAACTCAAGGTGTAGTGGTTTTTACACTCACAGCATTATTTTCTATTCTTTTACTGAATCTGGATTTAATATTTTTTATTCTTAACGAAAAGGGTTTACGAAATTCTATATCAATACCGAGCATCATTTTACACACCGCCACAGATAAATAATATCGTCCGGCATGTGTATACCTAATTCATTTAAGATAGGCTTAAAAACCAAGCGACGCGACAACGACGCGCGTCGTTGTCGCCGTCAAATTTTGACGGCGTCGTTGTCGCTGCGGTCTTGTAGAAAAACCCGACCGCATCCCATACAAACTCTAAGCTTTTCAGCGCGCTGTCAACGTGACGGCGTCGTGGCGCGCCGCAACGACGCCGTCGCTCGGTTTTTCTGGTTCCCCATACAAACCCATACAAACCAGTCATTTGACAGCGGCAACGACGCGCGTCGTTGTCGCTGTCGCTTGGTTTTTAAGCCTACCTTTAGTTTCAAATATTAGATTCGAGAAAAGTCGTATTTTGTAAGCTCGTTTTATTTTTGAGCTTGTCAAAATATTAATTTTAGATCAACGTAAAGAAGTTCCTATAACAAAGGTACCAGTTTCAAAAATTCGCCTACCTCGCCAAGATTAGAGGCGTGACTTTATTGTTTGATTTACATAAGTTCTTTGTCAGACGGGACGATCAATACGGCCGTTCAGACTTTGCCCACTCGCCAGGGATAGGTAGGTAGGTAGTACAGGTACCTACAGTTTTTAATGTGCGCGAGCTCATCTGATTAGGGCGCCAACACGGTAAACTGTAGGTCGGGAGTTTAGGTATCACTAATGTCTTTTTTTCCCGTTTGAATATTCAATGGTAGGATTTACTTTCCTATTGAGCTTTATGCCACAACCAGTTGTTTATTTGTCTGTAATACATTTTGTAATCTATTTTGAGAAAGCCAATATAATTATAGCAATTAGTTTTTACGTGCCCATGCTACTTAACCAACTGCGCATGCCTGCACTGTGTTTCTCATTTGAGTAAACTTGACAGCATCACGCCTTGCTACCTGGAGTACTATTTATTTATACCCACATGTTTACGATTATCTTGTGCTAAACTTGAAAATGTACACTTGAAAATATACGGTAGCATGGTGAGTTCGTACGGTAGCACGGATGTTCTTCTTGTGAGTACCCCATAACCCGAAACCAAACTCGCGGCAAGTTGTAGTGATGTTTGCCAGTCACACATAATTTTTTGAACCATTTTGACACACGAGTATCGTATTATTTTTGCTTTAACGATTCGTGTGTTGATGAAGAAAAGGGTAGGTACAACGTTAGCGGCGGACATTATGCACCAGCGACATAAACTTTCAGTATGGAAAACTGGAATTTACGTCTGTTATCAAAATCGGTACCATGATCACAATTACATTTAGATACAAATATATATATCTTTACCGGATTTTGCCAAGTGGCTACTGTGAGGATTTCTTACATGATTCATAGATTCAAAACTATAGAATAATATTTAATAATTATTAAGTATTTCGTCATCCAAACCTAGTGACTGACACAACATCCCTTCAAACTTATCGTAATTCTTCCTCCTTTTTCTTGATTTTGTTTTTAGGTTATGTTGACAAACCACTCGCGAAACCCAACTCGTCGCCACATGTGGTGTCGTGAGTTTGTGGGTTGCTTTTCGGGTGGTTTGTAGTAAAATACAGATGAGTTTTGACAGGTATGAGAGTACTCACAGAGCGCCGGTATGTCTCGCCCGCACAGGCCAACGGCTGTGTCCGAACTGACTCATGGCCAACGCTCGGCGCGTACGCCACAGTGGTCAAACTTCATAACAAGACCTATGTAACAAGTCGAAACACGGCTATGATACGATATTTTATCATGGAATGCTAGTGCCTATCTTCCGGCTTCATCATCAGACATTGAAACCTAATCATGGTCAATGTTCATTACAAGACCTTTCTAACAAGTCCAAACACGGTTGTGATACGATCATCCATTTTGAAGTTTCAGTTCATATCTTCTGGCTCCATCATAAGATCAGCTCGAAAGTACCATATTATAGTATTCAGATTTTCATACCTAATCATGGTCAACGTTCATTACAAGACCTTTCTAACAAGTCCAAACACGGCTATGATACGAAAATCCGTCATGAAGTTCCAATTCATGTCTTCCGGCTTCATCATCAGACCTTAAAACCTAATCATGGTCAATGTTTATCACAAGACCTTTCTAACAAGCCCAAACACGGCTGTGATACGATCATCCATCTTGAAGTTCCAGTTCATATCTTCTGGCTCCATCATCAGATCAGCTCGAAAGTACCATATTATAGTATTCAGATTTTCATACCTAATCATGGTCAACGTTCATTACAAGACCTTTCTAACAAGTCCAAACACGGCTATGATACGAGAATCCGTCATGAAGTTCCAATTCATGTCTTCCGGCTCCATCATCAGACCTTGAAACCTAATCATGGTCAATGTTCATTACAAGACCTTTCTAACAAGCCCAAACACGGCTGTGACACGATCATCCATCTTGAAGTTCCAGTTCATATCTTCTGGCTCCATCATCAGATCAGCTCGAAAGTACCATATTATAGTATTCAGACTTTCATACCTAATCATGGTCAACTTTCATTACAAGACCTTTCTAACAAGTCCAAACACGGCTATGATACGAGAATCCGTCAAGAAGTTCCAGTTCATGTCTTCCGGCTCCATCATCAGACCTTGAAACCTAGTCATGGTCAATGTTCATTACAAGACCTTTCTAACAAATCCAAACACGGCTATAATACGATCATCCATCATGAAGTTCCAGTTCATATCTTCCGGCTCCATCATCAGATCAGCTCGACAGTACCATATTATTGTATTGTCATCAAAATCACATACGACTGCCAAATTTCATAACGCTACGACCTTTGGAAGATGGTTAAATTCGTTTTCTTAGATTTGTTTACATAGTTACATACTTACATACAAACTTACAACTTACATACATACAGGTCGACCTAATATAAAAGCGTGTTACATACAGGTCGACCTAATAAAAGCGTGTTAAAAAAGTTCTACTGTGATTATAGAATATTTGCTGCGCGTGAGAATAAAAATGTGTTATACATTGGTGGAAATTTTGAATATGTTTGGTGCAACAACATTTGAAAACGGATTATAGTACCGTCATTCGAATAGGCCATATTTGACACCTGTCAAAATCATGTTAATGCTATGACATAAGGTCTATTTTTCTTTGTTGACATGTTACATGTTTCCTAGCATGGGTTTGACAGCTGTCAAATATGGCCTATTCGAATGACGGTACTGTAGTTTGTGGCAAAATAATTTTAAGTGTTTTTGAATAATATTTTAGAGGGAAGTAAATATGTGTACGATTAGATGTTTGATGGAAGGTTTAAAATTATCCAAAAAAAAATCACAGATGTCTTTGGTGTCGAATTAAAGTTTCTTAATAACGCCCATTTTGACAACTGTCAAATCCATACTATACTACTGTCATTCGAATGGGCCATATTTGACAGCTGTCAAACCCATACTAGTTGACATGTCAACAGAAAAATAGACCTTATGTCATAGCGTTAACGTGATTTTGACATCTGTCAAATATGGCCTATTCGAATGACCGTAGTAGTATATAGAGACTCGAATAAATTGGAAGATCGTATTTCCATTAAATCGTTATTTCTTGATTTTTATAACTGTGACTATTAAATAAAATACTTTTATGCTGGAACAACCACTTTTTATTACCAAACTTCAATAGCAAGAGAGAAATGTACTGTCTTTTGTTTTACAAGCGTTGTTCGAACAAAATTCAAATATTTGAGGCCCGAAGGCCTTTACTTTTTCCAACTCTAATTTCACTAAAAACAGTTTTTTGTAAATAACTTAAAATTTATACAACCAACTGTGAAAAAAATAGTATTTCCTATAGGTACAAATTAGGTACTAAATATTTGCAGGGTCAAAGTTTGAAAATCTAAAACAGAAGTGCATTTTCTTAAAATTTTTTTAGTTCGCTTTATTTCATCGCCGTACGCAACGGCTTTCATTTATCACCAGTGGCCATGCACCCAACCACTGTTTTGTAGTAAGTCGCTAGTGAGGGCCGAGCCGGCCTGGCACAGACGACAAACTACGTACGGGGTGGTAAACCAGAGCCTTTTCCGTCAATTCCACTTTATATCATGCTTAGACACCACATACACCAACATCGATCCAACACCGAAGCGATGACCGAAAGTCAGTATACGGGCGCCTCGGCTCCGGGCCACCCCTCATAGATACGAGCGACATGAAACCATTGCCCGCATACGTGAAAAACTAATGTTGAAATTTTTAACTACTAATGATTTTATCTAATAGATTACGTTATTTTAAGACCCTACAACCTACTCCTATCCCAATCTAACCTTTAGTTTAGAAGTTATAGACGTTTAAAATTCAATACGAGAACGTAATATGCTCCTAGCACAATTTCAATACGAGAACGTAATATGCTGCCGACACGATTTCAATACGAGAATGTAATATGCTCCTGACGCGATTTCAATACTAGAACGCAATATGCTCCCGGCGCGATTTCAATACGAGAACGTAATACGGCTTTCTGCACGAATCTGTTCAAAACACGATTTCAATACGAGAACGTATTACAGACGCGAGCACATTTCAATACGAGAACGTTTTTCATCTCCGGACGCGAATCTGCTCAAAACATGATTTCAATACGAGAACGTAATACGGACGGCCGCGAATCTGCTCGGAGCATGAATTCAATACGAGAACGTAATATGGGATTTTACTACTTAGCGATTTTTTGGTTCGGTTTTTGATGACTGTTTTCAACCGTTTCTTTTTATGTTTTATTGTAGTATAGGGGTGTTGCTACATCTCAGCCCCCAAAATTTCACTGAATTTTAATGAAGGGAAATTTTCAAGCTGCTAATCTTCGTTTCGTTTGTTCTTCTACTTATTTTTACTTATGCCTTCACATCCTTATTATATCACTTTTTCTTATTCTTTACTTATTACGTTCTATCTCATCCACAGCCCCCGATTCTCACAACTCTTAAATCTTTCAAAACATCTATTCCCTATTCATCCATATCTATAGTTAAAAATCTTTATTCTTACTTCATATGCTTTGTTTAGCTAACTAATATGTCAAACTTCAATTTCTCAAATGGTCAACTAGATCAAACCCCTATTCCTGAGTCTAGGCTGCACGGAACCTACAGTTCGTGAAACTCAAATGCCAGTGTTTCTATGATTTGGGCTTTACAGCCCCCTTTATTTGGAACTATTGACAGCCCCCTTTTCATTGAAATTATGACAGCCCCCATAATTTGGAGCTTTTGGCAACCTTTGTTATGTGGAGCTCTAGTCAGCCCCCTTTATTTGTAACTCTTAGTAAGGTTTCATTTGCGTTCTGGCATTTCACAATTTGAAAGTGGCCACAGACCAAACCACTTTAATCTTGTTGTTTGTCGGAACCGTAATCAGCCTAGCCCTGTTTCGAGGCCCTCACTGTTGACCATTTTCTATCTTTTATTTGCGCCCCTAAAAGAGCGAAGCATTTTGCTACCTTAAACGCTCCTAAAAGAGCGAAGCATTGTGCTACCTTATGCGCTCCTAAAAGAGCGAAGCATTTTGCTACCTTCGCTGCTACTTGATATATTAAATTTGATCTTGAATTTGAATATTATCAAATATATTTAACTATGAAACTCTGTAGCAGCCAGAAGAGTTTCATTTCTATTCTACTTTCTCGACTATTTTGAATTTACTGACAAAATCTCTGATGGCAAGCAAGGTCGCTCATCCATTTCACGGACAACAAATTGTAGGCTTAAAGCCCACTTGATTTCATTAGCTACCGAGCCCCAAGACTGAAAAACCTGAAGGTTCTCCATATCCTGGTCACGGCACCAAATTGTAACTGCTCCATCCTCGTCTTAAATAAATAAAATACGAAATACGCGAAGCGCATTCGTAAAGGCCATGTTTTCGTCTAGTGGTGGGTGAGAACACCACGTCATGTGTAATAACACAAATTCTTTTGAGTCGCTTTCATTGCCATCAGTAAGATTCGTCTACTCTGTTAACTATCTATCGCATAAATCATTTAATATTTATTGAGCCATCAGGAGTTAAGAAAGAACTCTCGAGTTCTTAAATAAAATAAAATATGCCGATCATGGTCAACCCATGATCGACATCTTCCTCTGTTTAATCTCAAGCCCATTCCATAGAAAGGCCAGAGATTGAGGGAGCGCTCCTCCTTCACTTTTATTCCATCTGCTTCTAGTACTGACAAGTACAGAAGACTTACTTTGCAGAACCAAAAGTCTAACTTATATCTCTAGGAGATATTAGTTATTTTCAGACAATAGTTCTAAATGGAATAAAAATGATTTGGAGGAGGTGAAAGAGCTCCGCACAGCGCTCAATCACGATAGGCCGCTACCAGTACCACACAAGACACACAGTCTATATGCAGTACGTAACCGGCTAACTCCTTCGCTCCAACAGAGGTTTGTGGGATAACCCATCTTTTAGGGTCGTAGTACTCAGTCACCGAGAACCGGAGACACCTGTCACCAGGCAGTACTACAGCGAGACCTCGATCCGAGATCGACCACTGCCGAGAGTGGAGACATCCACTCGAGCTTCTGCTCTTGTCATGCTTCTGACACTGTAGGTCATATAGGGTTGCCCGGAGGCTAGAGTTATGCACCGAGTTGGCGCCTTTTAGTATCAGGCCGCAGCCTCACCCAGAGCCTTGTTAGACTCGAGGGAACCCCCTCGGGTGAAAGAAAGATACTCCAAAGTCATAAGTAGTAGTGTGGTAGAATATGACATACAAATGCCGTCTGCAAGGGAGAGCGTCAGCTAAGCAGAGTCCACCACTACGATCAGCTGTAGCTAATCTCAGACTTCGTTCTCGCACATGTTGCAAGCAACATGGCTCCAGTATCATAACGTCACATAGCGTGAGCTGCAGCGACATTACTCAAACAGGAGACTTTGTAGACGTTCGCCTTATGATGGAAGGCTTATCAGCAATCGACAACTTTAGTGTCTACACATCTACAAGTCACCACTACAAGCCGAAGCGAGTAGTAACGTTCGCGTGCACACGACTAATGTCGTCTCAAGCCAATGAGGCCAACCAAGGCTACTAGCCTTTTGCTTAGGTGGGTAACACGTTAGAGTGCAAGAGTCTCGACACCGGGGTGCCCAATCTACACACAATCATGTCACCACCTTAGCGTGCCGCGGTTCTGGGACAGGTCGTGGTCTTTCTGACTGCCCCTAAAGTAGGGGTTGGAATTCATTTTAGACATAACTCATAGTCGAGCATTAACCAAGCATAATCGAAATACCGCATAAGCATTTGGTATCGCCCCAACTTTTCATTAAGGCTCATATTTGGTTTGCGAGTTATTATTTCATTTGCCAAGCCCCGTAGAGCAAGGCTATATTGATTGCGAGATTCACTTCTTGTGCTAAGCCCCTTAGAGCAAAGCATTAGCATTGCCGTGTCAATGCTTTTAGTTTTCATAATAGGATCATTTTCATTCGTGGTATCATTTATTCATATTTTGAGCCTTTTTATTTATATTTACGCTCAGCAGTATTCGAAGACGCAATGGTCATGTCAACCTGAGAAATATCATAAATGAATACCACAGGCACCAATCTGTTCACTGTCAACCAGCAATCTGTCTGATAGCCCAGTTCATCGCTCGCCAGAGCTCAACATAAAGAGATGGTTCGCTTTTCGATTGAGATGTGACACAGGACGTTTCCCTTTGTTACGTCCACTCGAATCTGCACTATCTTTGTTGGAAATACCGGACGGAGCGAATCTATCAACGGTATTGTTGTATCTCTAGTGGCTTGGACGTCTCAAGACCACTTGCTTTAATTATTTCATGCCGTCATTCCATCTCTCACGAGATACAACATAGTTCCAACTATAGCCGAGAACGGAGGCAGGTTAAAGCAGCATTCTGCTAAACCCCATCCAGTAGCTGGCGCTAGGAGGACATCAAACCACTACAGGGCTCAGATGTACATTCGTGGTGCTCCCTGCCCTAGCCTTAGCCACCTTCAGAAGCCCCTTGCAACTGCGGGTACATACAAGTGTCATCATCTCTACTTTAGTGCACTTAAAGCTTGTGCTACTTCATCTCATATTATGTGAGCATCTCGCAAGTCGACAAATCTGCGCACAACGACAGATCTCAGTCAACAGTTAATAGGACCAGAGGCCTATGCTTCAAATATATGTCATTTTAAAAATAGTAAAAGGTTTGCGGATCACAAGACCAATGTATGTCTCCAGTGTGACTATATCAGTCTAATGACAACCAAATAACGGGCACGCTGATGAACTGCTTCGAACAAACATGCCCAATTGTGACGCCTAGGCGGGGCACCGCAGTTAGAAATAACTGGTGGAGCCCTGACCTGGAAAAACTACGTCGCAAGTTAAGGAAGCTGTTCAACAGAGCCAAAAATACACGTGCAGAGCTGGACTGGGACAGATACAAAGAAACCCAGTACCAATATAAAAAGCAGATCCGACTCAGGAAAGCCGAATGCTGGAGACGCTTCTGCACCAACATAGAATCCAACAGTCAAGCCACCAGAATTAAGAATATCCTGACTTGCGATCCTGAGCGCAGTATTGGGTCCTTAAAAAACCTGATGGCACCTATACCAAGTCTGATGCGGAAACAAGTGAGCTCCTCCTCCAGACTCACTTCCCGGGCTGTGTCATTACGGCGGCACAAGACTGGGAGGAGTTGACGGGAAACACAGCATCCCAAACAGACTGGACACGAGCCCAGAGAACTGTCACCTTCGACAAGGTAAAATGGGCAATCAACAGCTTCCTTCCGTTCAAATCGGCAGGACTGGATGGTCTCTTTCCAGGTCTGCTGAAATGGAGCGATGACTGTGTGGTGGAACACCTAGTACACCTGTACAGAGCGTGTTTAGCCTTCGGCTACACTCCCATAAAATGGAGGAAGTCAAGGTCGTATTCATTCCCAAGCCCGGTAAAAGCGATTACACGCAGCCGAAGTCCTTCAGACCAATAAGCCTCACATCCTTCCTACTGAAAACTCTAGAAAGGCTCTGTGATAGGGACATTAGAACCACTGCGCTGCCTTGTAAACCGCTTAACGCTAATCAACATGCCTATAGCCCAGGCAAATCCACCGAGTCCGCCCTACACAGCGTTGTATCTTATATTGAAAACGGACTTATATCTAAGCAATCAACCTTGGGCATCTTTATAGATGTAGAAGGTGCATTCGATAAAACATCTTTCAACAGCATAAGCCTAGCCCTGACCAGACATGGGGTCGATTCTACGTTAGCCGGGTGGATTGACAACATGCTGAGATTCAGAGCGATACAATTTACCGTAAACACCACATCGAGGGGCATCGTAGCCAAGGGCTGCCCACAAGGGGGAGTTCTCTCCCCTCTCCTGTGGAATGTCGTAGTCGACGAGCTGATTAGCAGGCTCAACGAACACGATCACTTTACGGTAGGCTATGCAGACGATCTGGCTATTCTCATTACGGGTCCGTTTGAGAGTACGCTCTGCAACCTTGCTAGGTCAGCATTGAAGATCGTCGAAGAATGGTGCACAGTGCACGAACTATCAGTGAACCCGTCTAAAACGGAACTTATTATGTTCACCCACAAACGAAATCTTGGATGCCTACGGTTACCGCACTTGTTCGGTACCGAATTGTCCCTGACAAGTGAAGTCAAATATCTGGGCGTTATAATTGACAGTAAGCTGTTATGGAACAAACACCTTGACAACAAGATTAATAAAGCAAGCATAACATTTTGGCAGTGCAGAAGACTCCTGGGGAAAACCTGGGGCCTAACGCCGAAAATAACTCAATGGCTTTACAGAGCTGTTATCAGGCCAATAATCACATATGGTGCAGTCGTTTGGTGGCCCAGAACCGAACTCATTAAGTACCACCAAGAAAAAACTGCAGTCATTCCAGCGTCTGGCGTGCTCGGCCGTCACTGGATGCATGCGAACGACGCCATCTGAAGCCTTGGAAATTCTGCTTGGCCTGCCGCCACTGGATCTCTTCATTCAGCAAGAAGCCAGTATGGCTGCTGTCAGGCTTAAGCACGCAGGCTTATGGCACTATCCTAGGGGCAATCATACCATAATATGGAACAGAGCGCTGAGTAACGTACCACTTATTGAGGCGCCCTGTGATAGGATCCCTAAAACACTAGTGTTTGATAAGCTGTATCAAATACGGCTATCTGAGACCGAGCGAGACCAATCAGGAGTCAACGAGGTCCGTATATATACAGACGGCTCTAAAACCAAAACCGGTACGGGTGCTGGGGTGTTCTCCTTGGATCTCAACATCAAATTATCACAACCGCTAGGGGAACATAGTTCTATTTTCCAATGTGAATGTGTAGCTATCACCCTAGCTGCCAACGCAGTCATGCAAAGGAAAATGGAAAACCATGGTATAAGAATACTTTCCGACAGCATGGCTGTACTCATGGCCTTGGAAAGCAACACTATGTCTTCCAGCCTAATTTATGAATGTCACCTTGCATTGCAAACCATAGCCACGAATAACAAGGTCACTTTGCAATGGATCAAGGGACATAGCGGATCTCTGGGCAACGATGCGGCTGATGAACTCGCTAGGAGAGGTTCGAGGTGGTTGTGGCTGGTCCTACACCTTACCTACCCATCCCCTTCAATCAAATAAGAACCTGGATACGTCATCAAACCCAGACCCAACACAATGCCCGCTGGGCATCAATCACCACCTGTAGACAGTCAAAAGAAGCGGTCCCTGCACTATCACCGCGACTGACCAAAAGACTCCTCAGCCTTCAACGATCAGACCTGCGCATAATGGTTGGCATGCTCACAGGGCACTGCCAACTAAATAAGCATCTTTTCACCATCAACGCAACAGACAGCCCATTGTGCAGGGGCTGTCTGAACGCGGAAGAAACGGCCTCTCACGTAATCCTGGCATGCGAGGGAGTAGCAATCCACCGGGCAGAAATCCTCGATAATCCGGGGTCGCTTCAAGAAGCCTGTGAACGTCCCAGGAGACTTCTGAGCTTCTGGAAGGAGCTGGGTTGGCTAACATAGTCAACCGTCCCACCCAACGCATAAAGGACCACCTTTGAGTCTAAATGCGGAAAAGGGAGCCCACAATACAATACAATACAATACAATATCAGTCTAATGGCACCGCCGAGAGACTTACGGTTCACAAGACCAATGCTCATCACGAATGTGACTCGATCAGTCTAATGTCACCGCCAAGAGGCTTACGGTTCACAAGACCGATGTACATCACGAGTGTGACTTAATCAGTCCAATGTCACCGCTGAGATTAGGTAATCGACATAAACAACATACCGCACTTGCGCACAGCTGTCGTCATATGTACGATACCGTAGTATTTTGTTTAAGCGTAAACATCAAGCGTTACCCAGGCACATACGCATAGCGTTAACAAGACGCTTACAGCGCTCACCGCACGCTCGCCTATAGCCAAAGATAATCAGCAAGACGTAATACGCGTTGTGCGTTCGAGTCTGCGTGAATTCACATGTGGCCACCAAGAAACCACATTCAAACGCTCCTCAGAGCTTCTCTCATCTTTACTTGCCATATTCTCTTAATACAAGCTCATCTTATGACATTAGGATCATTTCTCTCATACTTCATAGTTTACTGACTAGGCATAAACATCAAGCGTTTCCCCAGGCATATACGCATAGCGTTAGTAAGACGCCAAAGCGCTTACCACTTACTCGCCTATAGCCAAAGGTATTCAGCTAGATGAAATACGCCTCGATCATTTGCATTTTGAGTTTGCGATGATTCACTTGTGGCCACCATCAAACCACATTCTTAAGCTCCTTAGAGCTCTTCTCATCATTACTTGCCATATTCTCTTAATACAAGCTCTTCTTATGGCATTAGGATCATTTCTCATATATTTCATCTTTGGACATACCCGAACCCTGGTATGCCTTTTTTTCTTAGATCTTTCCAAAGATATCATTTTGTTACTAATAGTTCGCTTTATTTCATCGCCGTACGCAACGGCTTTCATTTATCACCAGTGGCCATGCACCCAACCACTGTTTTGTAGTAAGTCGCTAGTGAGGGCCGAGCCGGCCTGGCACAGACGACAAACTACGTACGGGGTGGTAAACCAGAGCCTTTTCCGTCAATTCCACTTTATATCATGCTTAGACACCACATACACCAACATCGATCCAACACCGAAGCGATGACCGAAAGTCAGTATACGGGCGCCTCGGCTCCGGGCCACCCCTCATAGATACGAGCGACATGAAACCATTGCCCGCATACGTGAAAAACTAATGTTGAAATTTTTAACTACTAATGATTTTATCTAATAGATTACGTTATTTTAAGACCCTACAACCTACTCCTATCCCAATCTAACCTTTAGTTTAGAAGTTATAGACGTTTAAAATTCAATACGAGAACGTAATATGCTCCTAGCACAATTTCAATACGAGAACGTAATATGCTGCCGACACGATTTCAATACGAGAATGTAATATGCTCCTGACGCGATTTCAATACTAGAACGCAATATGCTCCCGGCGCGATTTCAATACGAGAACGTAATACGGCTTTCTGCACGAATCTGTTCAAAACACGATTTCAATACGAGAACGTATTACGGACGCGAGCACATTTCAATACGAGAACGTTTTTCATCTCCGGACACGAATCTACTCAAAACATGATTTCAATACGAGAACGTAATACGGACGGCCGCGAATCTGCTCGGAGCATGAATTCAATACGAGAACGTAATATGGGATTTTACTACTTAGCGATTTTTTGGTTCGGTTTTTGATGACTGTTTTCAACCGTTTCTTTTATGTTTTATTGTAGTATAGGGGTGTTGCTACAATGTCAATGTTGCTTGGCGAAATTTGTCATGTCATCTCATAGAAGCCGCTATCGCTACTTTAGGTACAAAAGACCGGCGTAGTGAAGATTGGTTCGATGACAATGACGAAGTTCTCAGGGCAGCATTCGACAAACATCGAGAGCTCCTGCGACAGCATCATCGGAGAGGTGGAAGTGTAGCGGCAGTCAAAGAAAGTGACCAAGAATTACGTAGGCTGTCTCGGCAAATAAAAGACAAGTGGTGGCAGGAAAAAGCTTGTCAGATGCAGTGGCTTGCCGATACAAACCAGCTTGGGGAGTTCTACAGCGAGGTGCGTAAACTGACAGGTACGCCCCATAGAGCAAAAGTGCCTTTGAGGTCTCTGGATGGCTCGCAACTCTTGACCAGCAAAGAGGATGTGCTCAAACGGTGGGCTGAACATTTTAACGATCTGCTTAACGTAGATCGATCAGCTAACCTGCATCACATCAGTTTATTACCTCAACTCCCCCTAGCCACCGAGCTGGACGAGCCCCTGTCGTGTGATGAGGTTGTTACTGCCATCAGACAGCAGCATAATAAACGGGCGGTTGGCATTGACCTTATACCAGGCGAAATACTTAAATATGGCGGTGCGGAGCTGCACTCGATGGTATGGAAACTTTTGTTCGAATGTGAGGAGGAGCGAGTCCCGGACGATTTTAAAGTGTCTCGCATTAATGCCCTCTACAAGAACAAAGGTGACCGTTCTGACTGCAACTCGTACCGCGGTATTTCGTTATTATCGGTCCCCGGAAAGGCCTTTGCAAGAGTCCTATTAAACCGCTTGAAGGACTTATCAGAAAAGATTCTGCCCGAAACCCAGTTTGGCTTCCGACCTGACCGAGGCACATGTGAAGCTATTTTCTCGGTACGTCAACTGCAGGAAAAAAGCAGAGAACAAGGTCGTCAGTTGTACCTCTGCTTTGTTGACCTGGAGAAAGCGTTCGACAGCGTGCCTCGTGAGGCTCTCTGGATGTTGCTAGGAAAACTGGGGTGCACGGAGAAGTTTGTGCGCCTCCTGAGACTCCTGCATGACAATATGCAGTGCTGCGTCTCTGTAGACGGTGAACAGTCTGATTTTTTCCCCGTCACCTGTGGGTGAAACAAGGGTGCGTTCTAGCGCCCACACTGTTCGCCTTATACTTTGCGGTAGTAGTCAAGGAGGTCCTAAATACTGTCTCCGAAGGAGTCCGCATCCGTTTCCGCACTGATGGCAGTCTTTTCAATTTGGCTAGACTTAAGGCGCGCACCAAAGTCTCGCATGCACTTATTACTGAAATTATGTATGCCGATGACTTGTGCTTTCTTGCAGAATCCCCAGAAGGCCTACAACAACTGATGACCGTTTTTCACCAAGCATGCTGCAAATTCGGCCTTAAGATTAGTGTCAAAAAGACGGAAGTGATGTCCTTGGATACACAAGGTCGTGAGACACTGACAATTAAGCTTGGTGAAGATATGTTGAAACAGGTTGACAAGTTCCGATATCTGGGGAACACTATTACAGCTAAGTGTGACCTTGATGCTGAGATCAATAGCAGAATCAGTGCTGCAGCTGCAGCATTTGGGAAGCTGCGTTCCAAGGTTTTCTGCTCGCACGACCTTAAACTAGCCACAAAATATCTGTATATATGGCGATTGTGCTGCCAAACCTTCTGTACTCTTCCGAGACCTGGTGTGTGTATCGTCACCACATACGCACTTTGGATCGATTCCACCTCAAATGCCTTCGCACCATCATGAAGATCAGATGGTCCGACCGAGTGCGAAACACCGAAGTTCTAAGACGAGCCAATGTTGGTGGCATTGAAGCCTACTTAATGCGTCGACAGCTTCGGTGGTGCGGTCACGTATCCCGGATGGCGGATGAGCGAGTGGCAAAGCGCATCTTCTATTCTGAGCTAGAGGAGGGCAAGCGAAAGCATGGCGGTCAACTCCTCCGATTTAAAGATGTTCAGAAGAGACACATGAAAAGATGCAATATCGAACCCTCTCAATTTGAGGTTTTGGCAGCACAACGGCCAGAATGGCGCGGTCTTGTAAAGAGGCGAATCCGCGACTTCGAGGAGCAGCGTAAAGCAGACCTTGACGCTAAACGCGATGAACTGAAGGCCCGTCCTCCCGCTGCCATTAACTACAATTATATCAATGGCAAACTCACGTGCCCACACTGTGCACGGGAGTTTACTGCCAAAATAGGCTACAATAGCCACCTACGAGCGCATCAGCGCCGTCTTGATTAGGAGTAGAAGTGGTCGCCATGGCCGAAACTGGCCGGAAAGATCATCATAGTAACAGTTATGGTGTTTCTTACAATTATAAATTATTCTTATATGTTTAACAATTAAAGATAAACACGACATTCTCAAAATACACAACAGTAAAAACAATAAGTAGTAATCTTCTTTAAGTGCTTATTACACCTTCCTAAATTCAGTCTCCTAAATTAGGATTCAGAAAAGGAACGAAATTAGGAGCTTCTAATCACACTGTTCTAAATTTGGATACTAAATCAGTTGCCTGATGAAACGCAACGAAGGCGGACGTTTATTAAATGGCAGCAGTATTGTCCAAACGCCATTGGGTCAATCAAAATAAAGAAAAGAAAAAGAAAGACATGGGTTAAGGAATATTTGTTACTTCGCGAAAAGTTATCGAGTATGAATATCTATAGGTAATGTCTGTTTTAGAACCGGAAGACTTTAGAAATTATTTGCGAATGGATTCAAGATCGTTCAATATTTTACTAAATCTTGTGACACCATAAATACCAAAACAAAATACTGTCTTTACAATCTTTACATACATACAAAAACATAATATGGCATATCTTTGTAAAGTTATATTATAGGATCTAAAATTTCTTTCTCTTTCGTCGACATTCTCGAACACTCGCGAAAACAAGCGACACATCCACACGCGCGAAGTGCTGCACACCGACTAAAACGTCTAAACGCGATCACACCTTCCTAAATGCGATTTTAATTAGGTTCCTAATTGATTTAGTGAGTCAGTAGCCGTACTTTTTCCTAAATTTAGAAACCTACCTTTCTAAATGCTATTGCACTTTTCTGAATTTAGTGACTGAATCATTTAGGCGACTGAATTTAGGAAGGTGTAATAAGGGCTTTAGTCTACTTTTTAGTATGTAGGTACATAGTTAAACTAAGTAGCTAAAGTAGGTTTATAGTTAAAAATACTTATAATATCATTAGTTCAAAACATAGTAATACTGTCAGCAGGTGCAAGTGCCTATAGTCCGACAAGTTCGTGCGCGACCTTCCCTAGGGGTGACAGACGTTGGGGGGAGAGATGTCAGCGGGTAGCGGGAGGTGTAGCGGGGAAGGGAGACGCGCGCATCCGCGCCGCACGTCATATTAAAATGACGTGCTACCTTTCGCCCTCCCACCGTCTGTACCCCGCAGGAAGGTCGCGCACGAACTTGTCAGACTATAGTGGCTCATGATGTCTGAAAAACAATGGGCTGTGTACATACATTCAATTGTTTTACAGTGACCCGACTGACTGACTGATAAACTAACTGTTTGGCTGACTGATTAGACAGACAGACAGACAGACAGAAACACTTTATTGCTCACATTAAAACATAGATACAAATACAAAATCAAAAACAAACAACATAATACAAGCAAAGGCGGCCTTATCGCTTTAAGCGATCTCTTCCAGGCAACCCAGCACATAAAGAGAAATTTTAAAATATAAGCTATGAGCAGCAGTGGCAACACATAATTAGACCAGCTTAAATGTCTAAAAAATACCAATATTATTATAAATATACGTTTGTACACATTTTCAAAGTACCAAAAATGAAGTAAATTTATATTACATAGGTATATGATATATAAACTAACATTATATAATAAAATAAGACAACTAAATATATAATATATACATACTAAATATATATAATACATATAAGTATATACAATATACTATACACATAATAAATAAATATAAATTAAATGCAAGATTTAGTAAGGAGATGACTATGTAGTCTTGTTTTAAAGATGGCAAGTGACTCTGAGTGACGAATGGCATGAGGCAACTCATTCCACAAGTGTGCAGCCCTCACAGTGAACATCTCCCTGGAATATCCACTCTGCGAGTGCGCACGCTGAACTCTAAGAATGTTGTCTAGCTTAGACCGAACATTCCGACTGTGGTCCACACCTAAATATTGAAAGTAGTCCTTCAAGTAGGGAGGGGAAAGGGGATCATTAAGGATTTTGTAAAGGAGATGAAGGACATGCTCATTGATACGACGTAATCTGATGGGGAGCCACTTTAACAACCTCCTGTACTCCGACACATGATCGAACTTGCGCAATCCATAAATAAAACGTATGCAGATGTTCTGTAACCGTTGTAGCTTGTCGAGGAGATCCTCATTGAGGTCAAGATAGCAGACATCTGCATAGTCAAGTATAGGAACTAGAAGAGATTGCGCAAGTTCGATCTTGGTTTTAATAGGGAGCAAGTTTTTGTTGAGCAGTTTTTTTTTTTTGATTAGCTAATTAACTGGCTGTCGGGTTGGCTAATTTACTGGCTGTCTGGTTAGCTAACCGACTGGCTGACTGTCTGACAAGCTACCTGACTGGCTGTCTGGCAGACGAGTTGTCTCTGGCAGTCTGATTGGCTTACTGGGTAACGGGCTGGCTGGCTGTCTGACTAGATGGCTGTTTAGCTGGTTGCCTGACTAGGTAAACACAGAGTGAACTAGAAATGCTTAGAAAGAAAGTGATTTTGTTGGAAACTCAGCTGAGTTCAGCTGATACATAAATCGAAAATTTGATTTCTGAAAACTGCATGTTAAAGCAAGATTTAGTCGACCAGAAATATAGATTTGAATGCCTCTCAAAGATTTGTTTGGACCCTACAAAAATGTAAAACAGAAAAAATAGTAACAGGAAAAATCCTTTAAAAATAAACTCTACAATGCCCTGCACTCTACAAAATCGCAGTCTATGCAGTGACGAAGTGACGCAAAATAAATCAAACCAAGTTGCTCTACAAGCAGAATCAACTACTTATCAACAACATCCTCACTTATCTTGTCACAAGAAGGTTCAAACAAACAATAAATCTGCAAATATGTTTCCGGGCAAAAGGAGAATGGCTGATGAAACTGGTAGAAATCTTCGAAAAATTATGCAAAAATTACTGGGCTCTGAGTATTGTGTTTCTTCTATTATAAAAAGTAGTGCTACACTAAACAAAATTTTCACTAAAGATGTAATCAAAGAATGTCAATGCTTAACGGACCTTTGACTACGTAATAATCATGGCAGGGAAACATGATTTAAATGAACTAGTTTTTCAGAATACGCTACACAGTTTCATAAAAAGCGTTCAAAACACAAACATACTCTGCGGTGATTTATTCGTGGCCAGGCCTGTCGACTCTATCAAAAATGAATTTATGTTTAAGGAATGCTCTCTGTTTTCGCATGCTCATTTCTCGGAACTATACCGTATTAATTAACAACAATGTTCTGCATCGAGTTGATACTTGTGAAGCAATTATTAGAGATATTATAAGAATTAATTTTAAACTGCGATATACCAAATCCACAGTTGTGCAAAGCTCAACACCTTCAAACCAGTTTTTTCGTCCCTTATGAATGTAATCAAGTTCAACAACCACATCTATCCAGTACTGAAAATTTATTTAATAAACAAGTTAAAAATAAAGTCAACTTATTAAAAATTTTCCACTAATATATAAATAGTATAAGTAAAAAACTTGACTTATATATAACATTGTAAGAGTTTTCTGATGCGAAGGTAGAGTTTGACGTGCTGTGTTTTAGTGAAACTCATGTAAAACCGAACATGGAGGGGAGGGTAACGTTTAGCTTAATAATTATAAGTTGGCAGCAAGCTATTGTCGATATGGCTGTCAAAAGGGTGGGACATGTATTTTAGTTAAGTCATTTAGGATTTCGATCTTTGGAAATTTCAACGGAGCTTGCAGCAAATTTTTATTTTGAGAGTTGTGGTATTGAAATATTAGGACATAACTTGATTGTGGTGTGCATTTACAGAACGCCCTTTGAGAACGCCGAAAAAAATTAAAGCTCACGTTAAAGTCTTTTTGCATAAGTTAGATAGGTTGCTTGACTATTTAACACGAAAATTTAAACATAAAAAAAATATTATATGCGGTGACTGGAACATAGAGGGCCTTACCACAAAAAAGTTAGACCAGCGTTGAACGCGTGTCTAGCGTTTTTTTTGTATGAAGTTTTATTTTAAACACGCGTTTGACACTGGTCTAACTTTTTTGTGGTAAGGCCCAGATATTTTAAAACAGGATTCCTTTTCTATAATATATTCTCAGGAATTAATAAAAATTCTAAATTCTTATGGGTTAGACATTCATATAAAAGCACCGACAAGATAAGACGCTTGTCTAGACCAGATGGCTAGCAATATCAAACATGCAGTTGGTTATGTTCATCTCTTAGATCTTTCAGATCATGAAACGGCGCAATCTTTATATTTTCAGATTAAAAACAGAGAATCTCACTAAACTTGGATTGAAGAAAACGTGACTATAGTTGGTCGAACACTGAGAAATTTGTCGAGTGTATTTCGGCCTTGTCTTTCTGTGATGTTATGAGTGCCAAGTTTGTTAACGAGTCATTCGATATATTTCATGATACTCTGACATTGTTTTATGGTCTTTGTTTTCCCGTTATAAAAGTCAAAGTCAATAATAGACCAAAAAAGATTAGATGGCTCACTCGAGGTTCTTAAGAACTCAAGTAAGCATAAAAGAGTACTCTATTTAAGATGTAAAACGAATAGAAAAAAATAGGGACATACCCAAAAAAGCTTATAAAAAGTATAGTTCAATATTTAAAAAATGTATCGTAAAGTCACAAAAAATTTATAACAGCAAATACATCAAGAACCATAAAAATAAATGTATTGCAACTTGGAGAACTATTGACGATACCGTGAATAATAATAAATTATTGACAAATTACATTGATAAAATTAGACATAATGAATGATGCAATTTATTCTGACCCTAGGGATATAAGTAATATTTTTAATGACCATTTCATAAATTTGACTGATATTGTACATGGTAACAATGTTGAATATAAATTATCAGATTGTAATAAAATAACACCATATTTTTAAAACCAGTTGACGAAATAGAAACTCACTGAAATATATTATCACTTAATAACAGTAAAATTAGTGGTTATGATGCTATTGCTACAAAAATTCTAAAACATTGCTCTGCTTACATCTGCCGCCCTCTAGCTTACATTGTTAATCTTTCATTTTCAGAAGGCATATTTCCCGAGAGGCTTTAAATGTCAATATAGTATAAACACTAAATACTAAATAAAATACTTTTATGCTGGAACAACCACTTTTTATTACCAATCTTCAATAACAACAGAGAAAACTACTGTCTTTTGTTTTACAAGCGTTATTCGAACAAAATTCAAATATTTGAGACCCGAAGGCCGGCTGGCTGGCTAGCTCACAGAATGAGGCCTCATTCTGTGAACCACGGCGGCTTGTCTTCAGCTCCGGCTTGGCTGGCTTGGCTGGCTCGGCTGGCTTGGCATGGCATGGCATATACCCTGGCATGGGTGGAGCTGAGACATTGCCGGCTAAGGCTAGGCTGGCTTGCAACTCGCGGCGGCATTGCGAATTGGCAATGGTCTTACACTCGGCCATCCTGCAACAATTGCCCCGCAATTGAGAACACAAATTTAAGTAAACTAGCATCAGCATACATTCTAAGTTGTAATTAGAGATGAAAAATGCCAGAAAAGTGACATTTACTGAGACAATTTACTTGAAAGATTCCAATACTGCTTTTGGTAATGTAATGAAGTTTATTAGTATTCAATATTTTGTCACATTTACTGTTGCCTAGTAGTTCTACAATAGTTTACATTCGGAAAACCCTACACAATCATTAGGCTAATTGATATTAATATCATTAGTTCAAAACATAGTAATACTGTCAGCAGGCGCAAGTGCCTAGTGGCTCATGATGTCTGAAAAACAATGGGCTGTGTACATATGTTACAGGCAAAACCCTTAACAATTACGATAGGCAATTACGATATTGCCTAAGGGCCTCAGTCAAAACCCTTATTGACTGGTTTTATCTATTAAAAACAGTCAATAACGATATTGACTGAAGTGCCCAGTCAAAACCCTTAATAGATACGTCCGCCCCGGTGGCAGCAACCTAGACTGGCTGGCTGGTCTGAGATCACCATCAGGACCGTTTGATGGTCGCAGCCAGAATGGAAGTCTACTGTCTTGATCGCCGGTTGTTATTCCTGGGGACATTCTAATGCTGACATCAGCGGATACGTGGCTTTACCTCCTAGATATCATAGACCTCACGACGGTGGATGTTAGACTCCAGCCTAGTTCAATCGGTGAGCGAGGCTGTATGCGTAGGTTTTCTTCTAGCTGCGACCATGTTACGGTCCTGATGGTGATCTCAGACCAGCCAGGCAGTCTATGCGGCGGGTAGCACTGAATTGCGGTGAGTTTATGTGCTATGCGGCGGAAAACAGTGCGGTGCGGAGAGTTCCGGTGTGCAATGCGGCAAGTAGCACTGAGTTGCGGTGAGTTTATGTGCTATTCGGCGGAAAGCAGTGCGGTGCGTAGAGTTTCGGTGTGCCATGCGGCGAGAATCACTGAATTGCGATAAGTTTATGTGCTATGCGGCGGAAAGCAGTGCGATGCGGAGAGATTCGGTGTGCGTTGCGGCGAGTAGCACTGAGTTGCGGTGAGTTTATGTGCTATGCGGCGGTAAGCAGTGCGGTGCGGAGAGTTTTGGTGTGCCATGCGGCGAGAAGCACTGAATTGCGATAAGTTTATGTGCTATGCGGCGGAAAGCAGTGCGATGCGGAGAGATTCGGTGTGCGTTGCGGCGAGTAGCACTGAGTTGCGGTGAGTTTATGTGCTATGCGGCGGAAAGCAGTGCGGTGCGGAGAGTTTCGGTGTGCGTTGCGGCGAGTAGCACTGAGTTGCGGTAAGTTTATAGGTATCCCTTTCACAGGCATAATATTTTTTTCACTAATATGTTTAAGCATAACATGTTTCGCATAAACTTTTTTCACCTACCATTGCTTTGACATAATAATTTTATGCCATAATATTTATCTTGGCATAATCATATTTTAGACTATTGTATTTTATACTAACAATATTTTGGCATAAATGCTTTTGCAATTATTTTTTTGGACTAATAATATATATTGTTTATTAAATTCAAATGGCAGGAAATGCAAGTCAGTTTAGTATTTTTTAAGATATATTAGGTTAAATTAGGTCAGTTTAGGTTAGGTTAGGTTAGGTTAGGTTAGGTTAGGTTATTTTTATACAATTTAGGGGTTCTTCTAATGCATCAGATTTTTATGCCTATATTGATTATGGATATGACAGTTTATGGTTTTGTATTTTAGGCCTATGTACTATTATGGCAATATTTTTTGTGCGTAAATCAAACCAAGTTGCTCTACAAGCAGAATCAACTACTTATCAACAACATCCTCACTTATCTTGTCACAAGAAGGTTCAAACAAACAATAAATCTGCAAATATGTTTCCGGGCAAAAGGAGAATGGCTGATGAAACTGGTAGAAATCTTCGAAAAATTATGCAAAAATTACTGGGCTCTGAGTATTGTGTTTCTTCTATTATAAAAAGTAGTGCTACACTAAACAAAATTTTCACTAAAGATGTAATCAAAGAATGTCAATGCTTAACGGACCTTTGACTACGTAATAATCATGGCAGGGAAACATGATTTAAATGAACTAGTTTTTCAGAATACGCTACACAGTTTCATAAAAAGCGTTCAAAACACAAACATACTCTGCGGTGATTTATTCGTGGCCAGGCCTGTCGACTCTATCAAAAATGAATTTATGTTTAAGGAATGCTCTCTGTTTTCGCATGCTCATTTCTCGGAACTATACCGTATTAATTAACAACAATGTTCTGCATCGAGTTGATACTTGTGAAGCAATTATTAGAGATATTATAAGAATTAATTTTAAACTGCGATATACCAAATCCACAGTTGTGCAAAGCTCAACACCTTCAAACCAGTTTTTTCGTCCCTTATGAATGTAATCAAGTTCAACAACCACATCTATCCAGTACTGAAAATTTATTTAATAAACAAGTTAAAAATAAAGTCAACTTATTAAAAATTTTCCACTAATATATAAATAGTATAAGTAAAAAACTTGACTTATATATAACATTGTAAGAGTTTTCTGATGCGAAGGTAGAGTTTGACGTGCTGTGTTTTAGTGAAACTCATGTAAAACCGAACATGGAGGGGAGGGTAACGTTTAGCTTAATAATTATAAGTTGGCAGCAAGCTATTGTCGATATGGCTGTCAAAAGGGTGGGACATGTATTTTAGTTAAAAGTCATTTAGGATTTCGATCTTTGGAAATTTCAACGGAGCTTGCAGCAAATTTTTATTTTGAGAGTTGTGGTATTGAAATATTAGGACATAACTTGATTGTGGTGTGCATTTACAGAACGCCCTTTGAGAACGCCGAAAAAAATTAAAGCTCACGTTAAAGTCTTTTTGCATAAGTTAGATAGGTTGCTTGACTATTTAACACGAAAATTTAAACATAAAAAAAATATTATATGCGGTGACTGGAACATAGAGGGCCTTACCACAAAAAAGTTAGACCAGCGTTGAACGCGTGTCTAGCGTTTTTTTTGTATGAAGTTTTATTTTAAACACGCGTTTGACACTGGTCTAACTTTTTTGTGGTAAGGCCCAGATATTTTAAAACAGGATTCCTTTTCTATAATATATTCTCAGGAATTAATAAAAATTCTAAATTCTTATGGGTTAGACATTCATATAAAAGCACCGACAAGATAAGACGCTTGTCTAGACCAGATGGCTAGCAATATCAAACATGCAGTTGGTTATGTTCATCTCTTAGATCTTTCAGATCATGAAACGGCGCAATCTTTATATTTTCAGATTAAAAACAGAGAATCTCACTAAACTTGGATTGAAGAAAAACGTGACTATAGTTGGTCGAACACTGAGAAATTTGTCGAGTGTATTTCGGCCTTGTCTTTCTGTGATGTTATGAGTGCCAAGTTTGTTAACGAGTCATTCGATATATTTCATGATACTCTGACATTGTTTTATGGTCTTTGTTTTCCCGTTATAAAAGTCAAAGTCAATAATAGACCAAAAAAGATTAGATGGCTCACTCGAGGTTCTTAAGAACTCAAGTAAGCATAAAAGAGTACTCTATTTAAGATGTAAAACGAATAGAAAAAATAGGGACATACCCAAAAAAGCTTATAAAAAGTATAGTTCAATATTTAAAAAATGTATCGTAAAGTCACAAAAAATTTATAACAGCAAATACATCAAGAACCATAAAAATAAATGTATTGCAACTTGGAGAACTATTGACGATACCGTGAATAATAATAAATTATTGACAAATTACATTGATAAAATTAGACATAATGAATGATGCAATTTATTCTGACCCTAGGGATATAAGTAATATTTTTAATGACCATTTCATAAATTTGACTGATATTGTACATGGTAACAATGTTGAATATAAATTATCAGATTGTAATAAAATAACACCATATTTTTAAAACCAGTTGACGAAATAGAAACTCACTGAAATATATTATCACTTAATAACAGTAAAATTAGTGGTTATGATGCTATTGCTACAAAAATTCTAAAACATTGCTCTGCTTACATCTGCCGCCCTCTAGCTTACATTGTTAATCTTTCATTTTCAGAAGGCATATTTCCCGAGAGGCTTAAAATGTCAATATAGTATAAACACTAAATAAAATACTTTTATGCTGGAACAACCACTTTTTATTACCAATCTTCAATAACAACAGAGAAAACTACTGTCTTTTGTTTTACAAGCGTTATTCGAACAAAATTCAAATATTTGAGACCCGAAGGCCGGCTGGCTGGCTAGCTCACAGAATGAGGCCTCATTCTGTGAACCACGGCGGCTTGTCTTCAGCTCCGGCTTGGCTGGCTCGGCTGGCTTGGCATGGCATGGCATATACCCTGGCATGGGTGGAGCTGAGACATTGCCGGCTAAGGCTAGGCTGGCTTGCAACTCGCGGCGGCATTGCGAATTGGCAATGGTCTTACACTCGGCCATCCTGCAACAATTGCCCCGCAATTGAGAACACAAATTTAAGTAAACTAGCATCAGCATACATTCTAAGTTGTAATTAGAGATGAAAAATGCCAGAAAAGTGACATTTACTGAGACAATTTACTTGAAAGATTCCAATACTGCTTTTGGTAATGTAATGAAGTTTATTAGTATTCAATATTTTGTCACATTTACTGTTGCCTAGTAGTTCTACGATAGTTTACATTCGGAAAACCCTACACAATCATTAGGCTAATTGATATTAATATCATTAGTTCAAAACATAGTAATACTGTCAGCAGGCGCAAGTGCCTAGTGGCTCATGATGTCTGAAAAACAATGGGCTGTGTACATATGTTACAGGCAAAACCCTTAACAATTACGATAGGCAATTACGATATTGCCTAAGGGCCTCAGTCAAAACCCTTATTGACTGGTTTTATCTATTAAAACAGTCAATAACGATATTGACTGAAGTGCCCAGTCAAAACCCTTAATAGATACGTCCGCCCCGGTGGCAGCAACCTAGACTGGCTGGCTGGTCTGAGATCACCATCAGGACCGTTTGATGGTCGCAGCCAGAATGGAAGTCTACTGTCTTGATCGCCGGTTGTTATTCCTGGGGACATTCTAATGCTGACATCAGCGGATACGTGGCTTTACCTCCTAGATATCATAGACCTCACGACGGTGGATGTTAGACTCCAGCCTAGTTCAATCGGTGAGCGAGGCTGTATGCGTAGGTTTTCTTCTAGCTGCGACCATGTAACGGTCCTGATGGTGATCTCAGACCAGCCAGGCAGTCTATGCGGCGGGTAGCACTGAATTGCGGTGAGTTTATGTGCTATGCGGCGGAAAACAGTGCGGTGCGGAGAGTTCCGGTGTGCAATGCGGCGAGTAGCACTGAGTTGCGGTGAGTTTATGTGCTATTCGGCGGAAAGCAGTGCGGTGCGGAGAGTTTCGGTGTGCCATGCGGCGAGAATCACTGAATTGCGATAAGTTTATGTGCTATGCGGCGGAAAGCAGTGCGATGCGGAGAGATTCGGTGTGCGTTGCGGCGAGTAGCACTGAGTTGCGGTGAGTTTATGTGCTATGCGGCGGTAAGCAGTGCGGTGCGGAGAGTTTTGGTGTGCCATGCGGCGAGAAGCACTGAATTGCGATAAGTTTATGTGCTATGCGGCGGAAAGCAGTGCGATGCGGAGAGATTCGGTGTGCGTTGCGGCGAGTAGCACTGAGTTGCGGTGAGTTTATGTGCTATGCGGCGGGAAGCAGTGCGGTGCGGAGAGTTTCGGTGTGCGTTGCGGCGAGTAGCACTGAGTTGCGGTAAGTTTATAGGTATCCCTTTCACAGGCATAATATTTTTTTCACTAATATGTTTAAGCATAACATGTTTCGCATAAACTTTTTTCACCTACCATTGCTTTGACATAATAATTTTATGCCATAATATTTATCTTGGCATAATCATATTTTAGACTATTGTATTTTATACTAACAATATTTTGGCATAAATGCTTTTGCAATTATTTTTTTGGACTAATAATATATATTGTTTATTAAATTCAAATGGCAGGAAATGCAAGTCAGTTTAGTATTTTTTAAGATATATTAGGTTAAATTAGGTCAGTTTAGGTTAGGTTAGGTTAGGTTATTTTTATACAATTTAGGGGTTCTTCTAATGCATCAGATTTTTATGCCTATATTGATTATGGATATGACAGTTTATGGTTTTGTATTTTAGGCCTATGTACTATTATGGCAATATTTTTTGTGCGTAAAGAAATTATGCCTAAACTGTTATGCGTACATGAATTATGCGTAAATATCATTAGTTTAAATTACAGTGTGCCAAAATATATTATGTCAATTCTTTTTATGCAAATGGATAGAGAACCGAGTTTATATGCTATGCGGCGGAAAGCAGTGCGGTGCGGAGAGTTTCGGTGTGCGTTGCGGCGAGTAGCACTGAGTTGCGATGAGTTTATGTGCTATGCGGCGGAAAGCAGTAAGGTGCGGAGAGTTTCCGTGTGCGATGCGGCGGGTAGCACTGAGTTGCGGTGAGCTTATGTGCGATGCCGCGGAAAACTGTGCGGTGCGGGGAGTTTCGGTGTGCAATGCGGCGGGTAGCACTGCGTTGCGGTGAGATTATGAGCGATGCAGTGGGTTGCGGTGCGGTGAGCTTTGGTAAGTGCGGTGCGGTGAGTTAAGATGCCATGCGGCGGGTAGCAGCAGTACGGTGCTGTGAGCTACGGTACGATGCGGCGGGTAGGAGTGGTTACTGCATAGTAACCGTCAGGATCAATATATTTTTTAAATAAGATAGGCTCGCATTTGTCTGCTATCTCACCAGCTGATAAAAGGTGTAATCCCAGTCGGCCACGCGATCCCCGGAGGTGGAATGGAGATAATCAGGTCGTGGGGCGATTGCGCACGCTCACCGAAATGCATCTTATAGAAGATAGAAGATGGAGGCAGTCAGAGTGAAAGTCTACTGTTTCGCTTGCCGGTGGCACTGAGCCCGAGTCCTCGAGTAACCACCGGGTGGTCTATGTCTTCTGGGAGGGGAGGCCACGTATCTGCAGAGGTTAACATAAGTGAAGAGCCGTCTACGACTTGGGCATGTCCTTATGGAATAACAACCGGCGAGCGAAACAGTAGACTTCCACTCTGGCTGTGACCATCTAACGGTCCTGATGGTGATCTAAGACTAGCCAGGACGTACCTATTAAGGGTTTTGACTAGGCAAGTCAGTCAATATCGTTATTGACTGATTTAATTAGATAAAATCAGTCAATAAGGGTTTTGACTGAGTACCTTAGGCAATAACGTTAATGACTGGTTTTGCCAGTCATTAACGTTATTGACTGGTTAAGGGTTTTGACTGTAACACATACACTCAATTGTTTTACAGTGATCCGACTGACTGACGGACAAACTAACTGGCTGGCTGCCTGATTAGCTAATTGACTGGTTAACTGGTTGTCTGGTTGGCTAATTGACAGGCTGTCTGGTTACCTAACTGACTGGCTGACTGTCTAACAAGCTAACTAGAAGGCTGTCTGGCTATCTGGCTGACGGATCGTCTGACTAGCTGACCGATTGGCGGTCTGGCTATCTTGCAGACTGATTGGCTTACTGGGTAACTGGCAGGCTGGCTGTCTGACTAGATGGCTGTCTAGCTGGTTGCCTGACTAGGTGACCAATTGTTTAGCAGGCTGAGGGTCCGGTTTGTTGACTGAGTGATTGGCTTACTCTCTAGCTGGTAGACTGGTTGGCTGACTGTACGGCTGCCTAACTTACGACCTGAAAGGCTGGCTGTCCTATTGGCTGGCTGGATGTCTTGCTGACCGACATGCTGATTGACTGGCTAACGTGCCCATTGGCTGCCTGATTGGCTAGCTAACTGGCTAGGTGACTAGCTAGTTGACTGGCTTACTAGCTACTGGCCTACTGACTGACTAGCTAACTGACTGACTGGCTGACAGACTGACAAGTTGGCTGACTGACTTACCTTTTGCCTGAATCATGACTGACTTCGAATGACTTTTTGCCGCTTATTGAAAGGGGAACAACAGGGCATATCACGACTATTACAGCCATTTATTTTAGCCATTGGGCTGACATTATATCATCTCTCTATCTCATCTGGTCTGCTGGCAAGGATTTGTTTTAGAAATAAGTATAATAATGTCCAAATAATTAATACAAGTTGTTGCTATTATTTTCTTTTTGCAAAACCTACAATGCAGAATGTATATCCTGCATCCACATTTATACCGACTTGCCAAATTGACAGAAAATATTAATTGCTCATATTAATATTGGATATAATATTTTGCCAAAGGTATTCGGATTGCAATTTCTACCTGGCAAACCTGCATACTAAAGCGTATGTTATGTACTAATCTGGTTTAATTTATGACTGGCAAGTGTATTTGCTCTAATGCCTACTTCATTAAGCAATATATGTGCAGAATCTATTTCAGAAGAAACGGTTTTGAAATTACAGTCTAGGTACTGATTTTGGTCACAGAGCACATACCTAACGTTAAACTTTGATAAATTACATACTACAACAGTTGTTTGATAATCAAGTATTATAATCGGTTGTGAAACTCTGACACCAGGGTTCATCGGGTCGTTGGACGACTCAGTGTCCCACACAAAGATAAGAAATTAACATAACACTCTGAATTAAATACTCTATTTACCTATTGATTTTTATCCTTGGTATCCCATACTTTCTTATTGGCCTCCAGACAGACACAATAAGCATCTACAATGTAACATTATTATAGGTAAGTATCCTAGGTCTTCAAGCTATCTAAGACTGTTCTGTAGCATTGTGAGGATAAAATGCATGAAGAAAACTTATTTATTATTGCACTGCTGGTAAATGGCTGCAGTATCGGTAGCCTCTTTTAGCTCTAAATGGTCACATCACTTCATTTTAATAGTTTTTTTTTAAGATCTTGCTACGACAAACGATTTTGTACAACCTTAGTGAATGGATAGTAACATAATGAAAGCATAGCACCTGATATAATCAAGCTTCCAGTAGGGCTTTTAATGCAGGTCCTATAGATCCCAATCTTGTGACTGGCCAGCCGCTACACGTGAAATGCTCTGTTGACAGTTTAGCTGGCTGCTATGAGCGCTCCTCACTCTGTTGTCGCTGACAAGTAAATTCCAGCTAGCCCCGTTCAGATACCAGGAACACTTTCACTTGACAAGAAGCACTTTAATCCATAGCTGTGAACAATTAAAACATAGCATGTAATGACTGCTTAGGTTTTCTCTGAAACTTTATCATGAATAAAAGAAATAAATGAAAACAGAATGTTTACATGACCTTATAACTACCTTGTAGCGCTGCCCTAAACCAGAATCACTGCTCGCAGCCATCAGTTGCAGCTGGTTCATGTCACTCCGCACGGACAGGAATAATTTAGCTTGCTTTGAACAGTTCACCAGCAACGGCACCATGGCAAGTGTAGGGAAATCGCACTATGCAGCACAGAACACTGAAACATATAAACGAACAATAGCTTTCGCCTGCATTGCAGCATATATGGAATTAGAACGAGCACATGACCTTTTCACGTCCTTAGAGCGTCGAGGCGCATGCATTACTCTGACCTATGCCTCTATCTGTGAGTGTGGCCTCCAACACGTACAGAATAGCAGCTACTGGCCTTTCCAGCGTGACAATTGTAGGTTGTAGGTTAGGCACCGGTACGGAAATCGGTCAGGGTAGGTATACTTTCATTCAGGGCACATCGAAAACTCTCGTACAGCTCTTCAGGTTAAGTGCATAGCTCTGACAATGCGTTCCGTCGCCTGTGATCATAATTATGGGGCTATCAGCACCAAAATTGGACGGCGCAGTTCTTATGTATTTTCTGGATCAAATGTCCTGTTTTCTTTTGTCCGAGAGTTGCATTATTCGAAAGGGCCTAGCCACCACTGCCACTTCATTCACAACTTTCACGAAATAGGTAATATTTTGATTATTTCTGTTTTATTTATGTTAGGCCTTGTCGTTGTCTGACAGATAGCTTTTGGCGAATTTGGCGGGAACCCACAATTCACGACATAGGTACTCAATGCACAGCACAGGTAGCCGTGCCGACCCTAGCAACTATCGACCGATCGCCATCACTTCCGTACTCTGTAAGGTTATGGAAAGAGTTCTGAACTGCAAACTGCTTTCGTACCTCGAAGACAATGATCTTCTCAGTGATTGTCAATATGGCTTCTGCCGAGGGCGTTCCACGGGAGATCTTCTAGTGTACGTAACGCATTGCTGGGGCGAGGCCATTGAAAACCACGGCGAAGCAATAGCAGTGTCGCTGGACATTTCAAAGGCCTTCGATAGGGTCTGTTGAGCAAGCTTCCAGCGTACGGCATACCCACTAGCTTCTGTAGCTGGGTGGCTGACTTCCTGAGTGAACGGTCGATCCGAGTGGTCATAGACGGCTGCTCCTCTGACCTCAAGGCTATTGACGCCGGAGTTCCTCAGGGGTCTGTACTCTCCGCGACGCTTTTCCTGCTGCACATCAATGACCTTCTATCTTCAGGAATTGTTGGGTACGCAGATGACAGTACTGTCACCGAGAAATATCTATCCGGCGCAGGAGCCAGTGGTGATGAAATCCAAAGATTGAGAAAGGCTATGATTGAGCGTACGAGCCTGACGTTAAGTAACGTCTCCCAGTGGGGCGAAGACAATCTCGTCAGCTTCAATGCTTCAAAAACGCAGGCGTGTCTTTTCTCCGCAAAAAGGAGTCCTTTCACCTTTTCTCCTACTTTTCGGGGTACATCTGTTCCAGTGACCAACACTCTTCAACTCCTTGGCATGGAGCTGTCCTCTGACCTCAACTTCGGCACCACCATCGAGTCCAAGGCTCAAATTGCAGCTAGAAAGTTGGGCGTCCTGAATAAAGTCAAGCGGTACTTCACGCCTGAACAGCTTCTAACTCTTTATAAAGCTCAAGTCCGATCTTGCATGGAGTACTGCTGTCACCTTTGGGATGGATCGGCTAAATACCAACTTGCTGCACTGGATTCGGTGGAACGCAGAGCCAAGAGATAAAAAACTGGTGGCGACCAAGCTTCACAGCCTGGCTCACCGCCGCAAGGTTGCTTGCCTATCGGTCTTCTACAGATTGTACTTCGGAGAGTGTGCGCGTGAGCTGCATGAGCTCATACCACCGTCTTCTTTCTTCCATCGGACATCCAGCCAGACGCACGGCCAGCTACCATCCGTTCTTAGTTGATATACCCACAATACGCACTAAGTGCTTCAAATCATCTTTCATTATGCGCACGGCTAAAGAATGGAATTCCCTGCCTGCGTCTGTATTTCCGAGTGCATATAACCTGAATCTCTTTAAGTCTAGAGTGAATAGGCATCTTCTGGGCAAGCTCGCTCCACCGTTGATCCCATCTCTGCTCTAGGGTAAGATTGGGGTCAAGAGTAAGCCCATCATAGATAAAAAAAAAAGATGCACGGCAGCGTATTGTAAAACAGAACATTGTACGACATGATGGATGGATGGTCTTGAAATACGGGCCCGGCGGGCCCCGGACCAAATGTACAGGCGGAAACATGACTAGCTTGCTAGCTTCGGCTTGCTTTGACGCCTTACGACCTCGGTTTCTGTTCTGAACGGCCGCCGCCTGGAGACTCCATGTCCCAGTTATCCGTACGTCATGGTCATCAGGCCCTCGTGGTAGTTTACTCGTTTATCATGTGGGCCGTGTCTTCTAGTAGGTAATTATCCCACTCTTCTGAAAATATAAACACTAAATACTAAATAAAACGACCCTTCTGGCCTCAATTGGCGTAAATGACATAAAGCACTTTTTACAGGAGAGCCAAAAAACAAAAAAATAAAAATATTAATTGAGATATCTTTTTTGCCTTTTTAGCTATAATAATGCTTCTTTTAGAGTCTGGCCAGCGAGTCTTTGGACGTCAAATAATTCAAATATTTCAAATGGCAACATGTTAACATTGAAAAACTACAATAAAACAATTTTGATACTTACTATTTTTTTGTTTTCTGCTCTTTAGTTTGTGTTTACCTTGCCTACCGGTATGTATGTATGATGTATCTACCGGGAGTAACAGAAAGGGTATAACAAGCCGAAAGGAGGTCAAGGTACTCATGAAACTGAACAGCTTTCCCCATGGAACATGAGACGAAATATGAAAAAAAATTTGGACCTCTCAGAGTAAATCAATCAGCTGATCTGCGATTTTGTATGGGAGGTCCAAATATTTTTTTCATATATCGACCCATGTTTAATGGGAAAAGTTGTTCAGTTTCATGAGTACCTTGACCTCCTTTCGGCTTGTTATACCCTTTCTGTTACTCCCGGTAGTTCACAAACTAAAGAGCAGAAAACAAAAAATAGTAAGTATCAAAATTGTTTTATTGTAGTTTTTCAGTGTTAACATGTGAAAGATTTTTAAAATTGGCGCCATTTCCGTGTCCAAAGACTCGCTGGCCAGACTCTATCAAAATACTTGCCCAAAGTTGCTTCAAAACCTCATTACGTTTGCACAGGAGTAGAATGCAGATTTAAGAAGTTAGCATGCATATACGCCCTAAAAAATTGTTATTGAATGTCATTTACTACCCAAAAAATGAGCAAAAATTTACTGTTTATAAATAAGTAGGTAGTAAAAGACAAGAAAACAACTAAACCGACAATAAATTGAGTCGTAAAAGCCTATTGAGTTGAACTTTAACGTCTTTATTTTTATTCTAAGTTAAGATAGCTGTGTGTTATTTATGTAGATCTTTCATAATTTGCTTGCCGATTAGCCTAAAATAATTTTTCCTATAAATAGTTATAAGTTTAGGTGTTTTTAAATAAAAGGTTAATAATTCATTGTGTATTGTGTGTCAAATATAACTGTTTTGTTATTTTATGATTTATTTAAAATGTAGGTGTCCTTTTTTCAGACCATGAGCATTAATCAGATAGGTAGATACATAGGCAATGCCTGCATACAACAAGAAAATAACCTACTACAATCTTCTAAAAATGTTTATTTAAATAATCACATAACGGGTACGTAGATGTCTCATTTTCATAACATGAGTGAGTACTTCTTCTTTTTTTGTATCAACGGTACTAATCTTATTAGGTACTAATTGTCTAATCTACCTATACCTTTAATGATAAAGAACAAAAGTAAAAGAAAAGATCACGAATCAAATAATGAAATCATGAATGAAAATATATAATATAATTATTGAATCATCCAATAAATTGAACCTCAAATACTTAAACTGATCACTTTTGTCATCTTTGTCACTTTCCAATAATACATCCACAACTTGAGCTTCATTTGGTTGTTGTAAATATTCATTAATAACATCTAGGTATAGTTTGATTACCTTCTAGGCGCTTCAAGTCCTTGAAATTTGAAACTGAAATCAGTAGGTAATCTGTTTTAGTATAGACGGGACTGTTTTAATTCTCTTATTTTCTTCCTTTTTCTCTTCCCTTTTCCTTTCCTTTTAACTTTGTGCTCAATATGCATTTCCATTATTGTTTCTAAAGTAAAACTCATTTCAATAGCAGTTGCAAAATTCAGAAATTGAAGTACCTTTGTGACAATTAAGCTATACCTAGACATCATCATACTGAATATTTACAACATCCAAAAAAGCTAAAGTCTTAAATTTATTATTGGAAAGTGACGAAAATGACGATCTGTAGGTACTTGAGGCTAATTCAATTACATAAAAATAATTAAATCCACGATTTTATTATTTGCTTCGATATCTTTTCTTTTTCTTTAGTTCTTTATAATTTAAGGTATAATAGGTAGATTAGGTAATTAGCCCTAAAGATAAGTACTCACTCATGTTATGAAAATGAGACATCCACGTACCCGTTACGTGATTATTAAAATAAATGATTAAGGAAGGTTTTAGCAGGTTATTTTCTTGTTGTATGCAGGCATTAGCATGTACCTACCTATTTATTTAATGCTAATGGCATGAAAAATGGACACCTACATTTTGATTATAAAATATTTGATTCAAAAATTACAAAAAACTTTTATTTGACACACAATACACAATACTTTTATTTAATGAACACCAAACAAAAAATAATTTTATCTACACTTCATACATAATGTTCCTATTACAAATTCGAAAGCAAATGTATAAGCAACTGCTTTACAGCCATTCAGCCTTAAAAAAAATGTCGATATCATAAAGTAAAATGTCGATGTCATAAAGTACTTTTTTCTGACTTTATGATATCGACATTTAGCAGTAAGATAATAAAAAAAAAACAAATGTCACGACGCAATCAAAGAATGGGACGACACTTGAAATTATGAAGACTTATTTATTATTAAATCTTTGCTTCAAATCATTTTTTGATTTAAAATTCACCGATAAATGCTTTTTAATTTTAAAAGTTGTTCAGTTTTTATGAGCCTCCATTTTAACGTTTAGTTAAAAAGTTACTTATGTACAAAAGTCGTTCAGTTGGTGGTTCAGTAGATAGGCTTGCAATCGCCATAGTGCAGTGCGGAGGTTTGAATTATTTTTCATAGTTTTTCTTGTAGAGTGTAGTGTATGCAACTGCAAATAATTAGGCTTTAGAATGCTCGTGTCAAACTATTATCACACTCGGCTGCGCCTCGTGTGATAAACAGACACTCTCATCCTAAAGCCTCTCATTATTAGGCAATTGCATAAACTACTATACTAGTACAATTTAGATGGCAAATCAGCAGGCAAATTATTAAAAAATTATTAAAAGTAAGTAGTACATAAATAAAACACAGCTATCTTAACCAAGAATAAAAAAGACGTTTCAGTTCAACTAAATAGGCTTTTACTACTAATTTTATCGTCTGGTTAGTTGTTTTCTTGTCTTTTACAACCTAATTATTTATAAACAGTAAATTTTCACAATTTTTTTGGGTAGTAAATGACATTCAATAACAATTTTTTAGGGCGTATATGCATGCTATCTTCTTAAATCTGCATTCTACTCCTGTGCAAAATTAATGTGGTTTTGAAGCAATTTTAGGCAAGTATTTTGATAAAAGAAGCATTATTATAGCTAAAAAGACGAAAAAGATATCTCAATTAACATTTTTAAAAAATCTTCTTCTGTAGAAAGTGCTTTATTTCATTTACACCAATTGAGCCTAAAGTGGTCCATATGCTTTTGTTTAGCTGAATAATACTTTTGAGACTTCCATACAGCACAAAAACTTGTATTTATGAATAATAATTGTCATTTACAACTTCCCAGATGCCATGATTATAAAAAAGATCTTTTACATATAAGAATTGTCATTTACGACTTAAAAATCACGCAATGAATTATTTTTTTCTTGAGAAGACGTAAAAATAAATGACTATTTTTTTAATTACACACATGAAATAATCTTTTACAGCCTTAGACTATGAGACACACTATGAAATTAGTGTTGCATTTTGTAACAAGCAATGAAAACCTGAAGGCGATGTATTGTGAAATGCACACATTAAATTATAATATCTCGCAGAAAAACAGTTTCTTGCCTTCAGGACCACATTTATGGATTATGATTAAGGTTTCATTGGGTTGTAAACGACCTTCGAGCATTTCCGTCCCGTTCCGGCCCCGGGGGAGACGGTATAGTTACTTTACTCTATACAAATATTTCTGTCATTTTTTGCGGGGGGAGAGGTAAAGCTGTCAAATCAAGCTAGTGTTGAAATCGACAATATCGATACTTGACCTTTCGATTAATTATAACAGTCTACTCAAAATTGTGTCATATTATTGAATTTTTAAAAGCAACTTAGTTTACAAGAATAGGATTTTTTTTTTTATCTATGATGGGCTTACTCTTGACCCCAATCTTACCCTAGAGCAGAGATGGGATCTACGGTGGAGCGAGCTTGCCCAGAAGATGCCTATTCACTCTAGACTTAAAGAGATTCAGGTTATATGCACTCGGAAATACAGACGCAGGCAGGATTTTTAGTAAATAGAAATATTGGCGCAATAACATCATTTTAAATATTGCATAAGGTACCCTAAATTAACCAAAATATTAATTTCTTACTCCAAAGACCAGATAATACAATTATGTAGGTACAATCAATGCAATACCTACTATTTACTGATAATTAAGTATCATAGGATATTATGTAAGGGAATTTACTAAAAAAAACACCTATACAACAAATCATACATAATAACTTCGACTGTCCCGATGACGTAGTGGTTAGTACGCCTGTCTTCTACGCCGAGGCTCGTGGGTTCGATTTCCACCGGACACAATCAAATATTCGTGTTTTGTCTGAGCACTCTGCCTGATAAAGGATCACCGACTGGACCGAAACGGTCGTGAAATCGCGATGTAATAAGAAGTAGGTAAGTGCGAAATCCTTTTTATACCTATACATAATAATTAAAGTTAAAATGTCGCACTTGAGTTTAACCAATTTATAGCACACCAAGTCGTCCAACGACCTGATGAACCCTGGTAAACGTACCAGAGTTTGTCAACCACCTACTGCAAGAAGCAACCGGGACGCGTCTTTCCGTTTCCGGAAATGCCTCCTATTGAGAAGTAGACCGATCGGGAAAGTAGACAGAACGTTCCGGAGGGCTACTGAACACGGAAACGGAAAGACGCAACCGGGACCGACGGCTAAACGTGGCTCCAAAGCACGGAACCATCTTGCTTCTCGGACAATCAGGTGGTTCAGCCTGTGTGGTGTCCTGACCAGTCTAGGAACATATTCATAAAGAGATAAAGCGTTAATTAACTACTATAGCTTATAGCTTTTAGACATAAGGAGAGAGGAGTCATTCCCAACACAAGTTTCATTACTTACCGGGGGGACTCAACCATGTTTGTTAACATATTTTGCAAATAAAGCTTTTTGTATTTTTTTTTTGTATTTGTATAGATAAATGTCAACTTTGTGAGTGAAAGGAATAGAACCCGGAACCTTCTGCGTCGCAGGCAGTCGGACTAGCCACTACGACACATTGGCTGACATCCGATGTCACCCGATCAGCTGAGACTGACATTAATTTTCAATGAAACTAAACAAAATCAGGATTTCCCAAAATCCATAGTAAAAGTTGTACAATTTCATAATCTGATCATGCCTGCAAAGTTTTTGGTACAGACCGTCTTTACATAGTATAGGTTTGAAACTATGGCGATAGAAAAAGTATCGACGTTTTGTATTAGTTGGATCACTGCACTAGCTTGGGTTCAGTGTGGCTCGATACTTCAAGTTAAAATTATCGTTTTTTCATTACATATCGACTGGAAATGAACATCATTGAATAAGTAGAACAATCCCAAACTAACATTCTAATCTTACTTAGCAAGCTATTAACTGTTAATAAAGGCATCGATAAACTAAGATCGTTAATTGTTACCCATTGTATGGTGGAATATTATAATTCTTTTTTTGAAAAATAAACTATACTATGATGAACACTATTGCTAGACACAAACTAATAACAAAAGGAACAAAATACAATTATTTTATTGTAGATCCACCTAAAAAAAAACTCCAAATCAGTCATTTTGTACGACTTACTGGCAACACTTATGTACAATTTTCAATCGCTTATTTTATATATTATTTAGTGATATTGTACTCGAGGAATGCTTTCAGATGAAAAGTGATATTGTTCTCTTGTGAATTGGTATTTTTACATATTTTTTTAGGCATTATTAGCTTTACAATTCGGCTTTTTATCGGAGCTCATTTGACATGCGCGACTGGACTCGTTCTAGTAAAAGATCTGACAGCAGCTGGTTTTTGTAATAAGCTATGCCCCCTTGGGCAAAGGCCGTGACAGAGGGGAATTTCTTCGTATAGCGTCTCCATACCCCAGCTTTCCTCCAAGTAAACGACAACGTTTCGTAATCTTTAGGTTACAATTGCGTTTTACGCCCTGTCTTCTACGATGGATTCTCCGGATATATTCGGCATTTACGACTAACATTTTTGAATTCTTGTGACAATTTTTTGGGTCGTTAATGACATATTTTATTATTGATGGGCGCCAATGTATTTTACGCCCTTTTTTAACAAGCAGTTTGTTTTTTACGACACATGATCAAAATTTGTGTAAATGAAATGTCTTTTACGGTAAAATTTTAAAATATTTTTAAAATTGAGTCAAAAAAAACGTGGTAGTAAAAGACATTTTTTTGGAGATATCGAAATTTTAAATACACAGATCGATAGAGAAAAAAAAACTGAACAAAACTGCATTTTTAACTCATTTTCGCCAAAAATGTCATTTACGCCAATTGAGGCCAGAGGGGTCGAAAAAACTTTGTGACATGTAGGCGTCACAGAATAGAAGTAGGTAGAATGGGTTCGTTAATTTAAACAAAAGGTAAGTTTAAACTAAAAAACCTATATTTTCGTTCCTTCCCATTACAATTCAAGCTAGGCACCACTTAGTTAAGAAGGAATAGACTGGCCTTAATAATCCGGCACGCACGCAGTTTGCACCAAAAGTGCCACAGTAGGAGGTAAACCGCAGTACAACCGGTCACGGTGAGACTGTGACCAGACGCGACGTGTAGTTCGTCGTCCGTAGAATGCTGCGGCGACGCGTAGGTTGTCGCCGGGTAGTGGAGACTTGGTGGTAGGTACCAAGCGCTTAGGTACAAGGGTAGGCTTGACCTAAGCCGTAACTTGGATCTGGAATTCCCAGAAGAACAAAGACTTTAGAGGTCGTTCTTCATTCCCAAGATCTTTGTGCCGTTGGATTACAAGGATAGTCTATTGATAGTAGCTACTTTTACTTTTTAAAACACTAAACTAGCGGCACAAAAATCTTAGAGATTTGCTTACAAAAAGGTTAGTTACAAGGTACATCCTATACAATAACGATGAAAACTCACCCCTGTTATGGGATCCAAACACCGATGAAACTTTATTAGCAAAGAAAAACGGAGCAAACCAGAATGGCTTTTATTACCAAACGCATATGTAGTTTGCGCGGTAAAGCGTCTCGACTGCAGACATGCACTCTGCGTGGAACGATTATAGTGAATGCTGGCCGGGCCGCGGTCAAACAAGGACGCGGGAGCCGTTAGACCAGTTTTTAGCTAGTGATGTGCTAGTGGCACGGTGATCGATTGCCGATTGTCCGTAATGATCTTTTATTGTTATCGATGTTAGTAATTTATGTAGACTTAGTAGTATTTTGATTCTAAATAACGTACAACGTTACAGTACCCCGCCGAAAAGACGAAGGATTTTGCTCCTGAAAGAAAAATCCGGCTCGAAATCTATCTTACGATACCACAACATGCTTCAACTTACGTACCTCAACTTAATATACATCCTCAATCACACCACATCTTACAATTAGAGATGATATTGAAGAAATATCCCTCAACCTTACAACCAGAGATGACATTGTAGAAATATCACTCAACGCACAGAGTTTTTTATATACGTTTTATAAAACACTCAATGAAAGATAGAAAGCTGACAAAATATTATTCAAGCAGCAGAAGTACTAGTCTTTGTAGTTAATTAATTTAATGTCTTTGATATGCCAATATCCTAGAGAATTGCCGTTAGTATCAGCAAGCTCATAGACAAGTGGTGATTTTTACCTATAACTGTGCACTTTACAAATTTAGGTGCCAGTTTTTTGTTGAAATATTTATCTTTATCGCTCTGATAAAATGTTCTTTTCCACACAGTATCCCCCACATTGAACTCAGCAGTTCTTCTGCGTAGATTATAGGAAGTGCGGTTCTTAGTATGCGCCTGAAGTAAGGCAAGTTGCACATTGTCAAACACACTTGATAGGGCACCAAGATTTACAGCATAAGGATCACGAGGCTGGTAGATAACCTCGTCATCGAATTCGGCATTAGCGTAAATAGATCCGCAAGTAATCAACTCACGACCGTGGACAAGAAACGAGGGCGAGTAGCCTGTAATCTCGTTAACAGAGCAGTTTAGAGCAAATTGTATCTTAGGTACAAGAAGATCCCATACACGCTGATCATCACCAATGAATGTAGAAATCGCGGTCATGATCGTTTTGTTATAGCGCTCAACAGTATTAATGTGAGGACTATACTTGGGCGTGAAATGTATGTTAGGGACTTTGTATTTAGCAAGCATCTGTTTTAATGTTGCGCTTACAAATTGTTTACCATTGTCCATTAAAATAGTAGATGGTATTCCATGAACCAGCAAAACATCCTCTTCCAGAATCCTAGTAATTATTTCAGCAGTAGCCCGTCTAATTGGGAATAGTAAGCAATACTTGCTAAAACAACAAGTAACCACAAAAATATAGCAATTTTGTTTTCTAGTTGGAGGGAGAGGTCCAACGAGATCTACGCTGATCATTTGAAAAGGCCTAGAGCAGACTTTAGGGTCGCCCATTTCACCTAGTGGAGAATGAGTTTGGTGTTTATGAGAAACACAGACGTCGCAGGATGTAACTAGCTTTACAACATCAGAATACATACCCGGCCAGTAGTAGTTCAAGGCAAGGCGCCTGTATGTTTTAGCGACACCGAAGTGTGCAGCGGTTGGAATAGCATGGTTTTGTAAAATTTCCTATCTAGCCTCAGATGGAACTACCTCTTTCCATTGGAAATCGTCTTGTAAGGTACATTTCGCCTTCATAAAGCGATATAAACGATTGTTCTTCACCATGTAATTTGGGAATGACGTGGGACTAGATTGGCAACCCTGGTAGATGTTTCGATACCAATCGTCAGTAGTAGAAACTGGGTCATAGTAAGGCGTAGGTGTAGAATCAATAGCAGATATAGGAGTAGCGCGAGACAAAGCATCAGGAATAACATTGTCGATGCCTCGGCGATGTTTTATGTCAAAATTGAATGCAGAAAGACGGACACCCCAGCGCGCAAGACGCCCAGTTGGGTTATTTAGATTCAGAAACCATTTAAGAGCAGAATGGTCTGTATAGACCGTGAACTTATGTCCGTTATCTAAGTAACAACGCCAGTGTTCCAAAGCAACCAGAACCGCTAGAGCTTCGCGTTCGGTAATGCTGTAGTTCTTTTCCTGAGCAGATAGTGCTTTGCTCATATAAGCAATAGGATGCTCAACACCGTCAATAGTCTGTGTCAGCATTGCACCGACACCGTAGTCACTGGCATCAGTATGGACTTGAAAAGCCTTCTCGAAGTCCGGGCAAGCAAGAATCGGTGCAGATATCAAGCATTCTTTTAGTTTAGTAAAGGACTCTTCCGCCTCTTTCGTCCAAACAAATCCGCCAGACTTCTTAGTAGTCGAAGTCAGTTTATTTAGCGGACCAGCAATAGAGCTAAAATTAGGTACAAAACGACGATACCAGGGTGCAGTACCAAGGAATCGTTTTACGTCTTTTTTATTTGCAGGAGTAGGAAATTTCAGAATAGCGTCGACCTTACCAGGATCGACCTGTAAACCCTTAGAATTGACAACGTAGCCGAGATATTTGAGCTCATTGCGAAAAAACATAGACTTTTCTAGATTGATGGTCAAGTTTGCCATCTTAAGTTTCTGTTGAACTTTAACAAGCATACTTATATGAGACTCAAAGTCTGGAGTAGCAATTACAATGTCATCCACGAAAACGAATACGGAGTTCTCAAAGTCAGGTCCATAGAAGAGACTGTCAACAAGTCGTTGCTGAGTAGCTGGAGCATTGGTGAGACCAAATGGCATTTTTTTTTTTTATCTATGATGGGCTTACTCTTGACCCCAATCTTACCCTAGAGCAGAGATGGGATCTACGGTGGAGCGAGCTTGCCCAGAAGATGCCTATTCACTCTAGACTTAAAGAGATTCAGGTTATATGCACTCGGAAATACAGACGCAGGCAGGGAATTCCATTCTTTAGCCGTGCGCATAATGAAAGATGATTTGAAGCGCTTAGTGCGTAATGTGGGTATATCAACTAAGAACGGATGGTAGCCGGCCGTGCGTCTGGATGTCCGATGGAAGAAAGGAGACGGTGGTATGAGCTCATGCAGCTCACGCGCACACTCTCCGAAGTACAATCTGTAGAAGACCGATAGGCAAGCAACCTTGCGGCGGTGAGCCAGGCTGTGAAGCTTGGTCGCCACCAGTTTTTTATCGCCTATTAATCTCTTGGCTCTGCGTTCCACCGAATCCATTGCAGCAAGTTGGTATTTAGCCGAGCCATCCCAAAGGTGACAGCAGTACTCCATGCAAGATCGGACTTGAGCTTTATAAAGAGTAAGAAGCTGTTCAGGCGTGAAGTACCGCTTGACTTTATTCAGGACGCCCAACTTTCTAGCTGCAATTTGAGCCTTGGCCTCGATGGTGGTGCCGAAGTTGAGGTCAGAGGACAGCTCCATGCCAAGGAGTTGAAGAGTGTTGGTCACTGGAACAGATGTACCCCGAAAAGTAGGAGAAAAGGTGAAAGGACTCCTTTTGCGGAGAAAAGACACGCCTGCGTTTTTGAAGCATTGAAGCTGACGAGATTGTCATCGCCCCACTGGGAGACGTTACTTAACGTCAGGCTCGTACGCTCAATCATAGCCTTTCTCAATCTTTGGATTTCATCACCACTGGCTCCTGCGCCGGACAGATATTTCTCGGTGACAGTACTGTCATCTGCGTACCCAACAATTCCTGAAGATAGAAGGTCATTGATGTGCAGCAGGAAAAGCGTCGCGGAGAGTACAGACCCTGAGGAACTCCGGCGTCAATAGCCTTGAGGTCAGAGGAGCAGCCGTCTATGACCACTCGGATCGACCGTTCACTCAGGAAGTCAGCCACCCAGCTACAGAAGCCAGTGGGTATGCCGTACGCTGGAAGCTTGCTCAACAGACTCGCATGCCACACCCTATCGAAGGCCTTTGAAATGTCCAGCGACACTGCTATTGCTTCGCCGTGGTTTTCAATGGCCTCGCCCCAGCAATGCGTTACGTACACTAGAAGATCTCCGTGGAACGCCCTCGGCGGAAGCCATATTGACAATCACTGAGAAGATCATTGTCTTCGAGGTACGAAAGCAGTTTGCAGTTCAGAACTCTTTCCATAACCTTACAGAGTACGGAAGTGATGGCGATCGGTCGATAGTTGCTAGGGTCGGCACGGCTACCCTTCTTGGGCACAGGTTGCACATTGGCAAGCTTCCAAGATTTTGGTACAATTTTGACACGAGAGAGGCGGTACAAGCGTGTCAGTACAGGAGACAACTCAGGCGCACAATACCTCAACAATCTTGCTGGTATGCCATCAGGACCACTGGCCTTGTTCACGTCCAGACTGCGAAGGGCTCTACGGACCTCTTTATTGTGCACTGTGATCTCAGACATCAAAGAATCACAGTGAGGTAAGGTGGGTGGATATTTCGAGCCAGCGTCTATACGAGAGTTGCTCGCAAACAGATCGGCAAATAAATTTGCTTTCTCTGCCGCGGTGTGGGCAAGCGACCCATCAGGTTTCTGCATTGGAGGTAGTGAGGGACGGCAGAAGTTGGATTCGACTGATTTCGAAAGGGACCAGAACTGCTTACTACCCGGTGGGTATGATGCAAGCTTTGCCCCAATATGGCTAATATGGTCGAACCTAGCTTTTCGTAGCACCCGTTTGCAATACCTGGCGGCGGCATTATATGCTCTCTTCTTTGCTCGCACTCTTCTCGCTCGCACTTTTCGATCACGAGCTTTTACCCAAGCAGTAAGCGGCCTGTTTACGAGCCTCAGCTCGAGCACAGTCCGCATTGAACCAAGGTTGGGCTTTATAACCGAGCGGGATATCGGAGAAAGGAATGAAATATTCCATTCCCTGCCGGATTACAGCTGTGATCGCATTAGCGACGTATGAGGGGTCTTCCGAAGAGAAACACATTTGCCGCCACGGGTATGAAGCAAAGAAAGCACGCATCTCGTCCCAGTCTGCTGACTCGTATCGCCATACTCTCCTCGTGCCCCTAGGGGTGTAATCCGGAGGAGAGCAGATGGACACGGATTTCACCACACAGTGGTCGGATGATCCCAGCGGAGCCGAGACCGAAACCGAATGTCTGTGCGGATCAGTTGTCAGCAGAAGGTCCAGGCAATTGGGTGTGTGGTCTGTGATATCTGGTATTCGCGTCGCTTGTTCCACCAGCTGGGTGAGATCTAGCGCCAATGCTAGTTTACGCGCCTCTCGCCCAGCATGGTCAGTTTTCTGGTATGGGAACAGCCACTCTTTATGGTGAGCATTGAAGTCCCCCAGAAAAACAAGCTCTGCTGTTGGATATCGCTGAACTGCTGTATCTGCCGTCTCAGAGAGGTACTCCATGAGTCCAGTCGTCTCCTGATCTCCGCTGTGCGAACGATAAACACTGGCGTAGAGAGTTTCTCTACTCCAGTGTCAACCAAAAGCCACAGCACGGGAAACCCTGAATTCTCAAAGCCACGGAGACGCTTACAGCAAACGTCATCGCGAACATACACACAGACCCTGCACGCTTCTTAAACTTATGCTCAAGAGTGTAACCAGGGTAGTTGAGGTATGCCACGTCCAACGGTGTTGCTATCTGCGTCTCCGTTAAGAAGAATAAGTGCGGCTTCTCGGTCTCCAGGTGGTGATGGACCGGGTCTAGGTTTGTGTGTAGACCTCGGATGTTCGTGAGGTGCACTTTGAGTGGGAGGAAGTGTTGCCGTTGGTCAAACTTTTTCTTCTTTTTTAGCTTTTTCATGTTTTTTTTTTTCAAGAGTTTTTATGGGGGAAAGAAAAGATAGTCGAGGCGCTGCTTAGAAACCCTACTCGTACCTTTCGGTTCAACTGATCAGAGAGGGAACTCGCTTGGAGACTGCGGGGACGCCCGAGCCCCCCCGATAACACTCCACCGGGTCCTCCTATCCAGCCGCCAACTGGCACGGTGGAGTATACCGGGATTTTTCACAGTTGGCGGGGCAGCCTTTGCGCGTGGCTAGCGCGCAAGTCGTGCCCCCTACTGACTGCGGTCGGCCAACGGCTGAGACCGTGCCTCGGATCCCGCTACCCTCCAAAACGAGTTACCGGATACAGCATCACCTAAAGACAAAGACCGGTTCCGGCAGCGCAACTGACTACATTGCTACCCCCCAATGGCACTGGCAGTCCCGCACACCGACGGAACACAGCAAGGCTGTTTGGCGCCGGACTCCGGCGGGATGGTGGTCGCGAGCCAGGCGGCCCTTTTCAGGGCCTACCACCGCTTTGGGATCTTCAGCCGCCAACACATATTGTGAGGACGTTGCCCGGGGTGGACCGCTAGGAGGTAGACCCCACCCACCCCCAGGTGGGTAGTCACAAATCTGTAAGTACCACGAGTAGGAATATAGAAAGCCGTTTTATCACGATCCTCTTCTGCAATCGGAATCTGCCAAAATGCTTTTGAGAGGTCAATACTAGTTAGATATTTAGCATTCTTCAAATTATCTAAGATTGAAGAAATATAGGGCAATTTGTATGCATCCTTCTTAGTTAGAGAGTTCAGCTTGCGACTGTCTAGACAAAAGCGCAAGGATCCATCCTTTTTGCGATTTAGTAGAACCGGAGAAGACCAGGGACTCTCACATTTTCAACGACACCCAGTTGTAACATCTCGTCGAGCTCAGAACATAATACACGAATTTTCTCAGGAGACATTCGATAGTATCTTTGTCTAATAGGTGGCAAACCGCCAGTATCAATGCGATGAGATACCAAGGTAGTACGACCAAGACCGTGCTTTTGTGTCGAGATGTCCTCAAATCGCTGAATGATGCTATCAGCAGCAGTGCGCTGATGAGTAGTTAGTTCGTCATAGGAATGAACCATTTTAGGTATTGCAGATACAGCAGATATTTGATTTTTAGTAGTTGTAGAAAACGAAATAGATTTCACCAATTTAGGAAAAAGACCAAATTTATCCCAGAAATCAATGCCTAGGATCATTGTAGATTGGATTTCAGGTATTACATAAAACTTTAGTATATGCAATTGTTTCTCAAACGAGATTGGTAGTTGAATGTAGCCAATAGCAGATAGATTTTGACCACCAGCAGCAGTAAAAGTTTGTGGCTGATCACATTCTTGTAGTGTAAATCCATTATCTAGAAAATGTTGATGGAAGTTGCTACCTAACACGGATACAGCTGAACCAGAGTCGAGCAAACCATAACATTCATCATCGCGAACCTTAACAGTAGCATAAGCTCGGTCATCGTTAGTAGGTTTATCATTGATGATTGAAGCAATGAAATAACTAGAAAAAAAAACTTTAATTGTATTCAACCATTCATTCCAATCATCTCTATCAAATTTAGGTAGTTCATTGCGACAATCATCCGTGACTAGTTTTTTGAATTGTTAGCTTGACAGACAGGACAATTTGGATATGTTACATTTTTCTTGCCGCATTTGAAACAGATCGGGTAGCGATCTTGTCTGCACTCGTATAGCGAGTGACTAGAAGAACGGCAGCGAGGGCAGAATTTAGGTGCATTGTTAGATTGGATGGATGCAACTGGAGAACTATGCGAATGCGGATTGCGTTCAAACGGTTTATTATACTTGTCGTTAGTACCGTTAACGTTTTGTTTATCATTTTTGAATGGTTGACTTTGATTGCTAGAACCATTCCTGTTAGCATTATCTCTGTTGAAGTTAGAATTGTAGTTCTTGTAGCTAGAATTGTATTTGTTGTAACTAGAATTGTATTTATTATAGTTAGGATTGTAATTCTTTTTGGCAAATTTATTTCTGTCCTCATGTGAACAATTGAAAGCTAAGTCAGGTGCAATAGTGTTTTCTGAGATTTTAGGAGGCTCATGAAACTGAGAAGTCATGCATTTGATCTTCTCATAGTTCTGGCAAACAGAACGTAGTTCAGAAATAGATTCTGTGCTAGCGGAGTTAGAAGATAAGACATTAGCGTAGCAGGGTCTTATGTTATGAAGCAAAATTTGAAGTTGCTCCTTCTCAGAGATTGGGTCTATTAATCTAGCGAACATCTGTGACATTATAGCCAAATATATAACAATATTTTCTGATTCGCCTTGAGTACGACTGTTTATTTCCTTCAATAGTCTGTAGTCATGATCGAACAGCGAAAAATCTGCAATCAATTGTTTTTCAAGTTCTGCCCACGTATTTATAGTGTATTTAATACTACGGAACCAATGCTTAGCCTTCCCTAAGAATAGCTGCGGAGCGCTTGATAACAGCTTATCATTAGAAATGTTTTTAGCCAGACAATACTCTTTAAGATCTTGTAGAAAAACACGAACACAACCATCACCGTTGAAGTGAGGAATTTTAGTATCCACTCCATGATCACAATTGACGACAATTGTTGGTAGGTTGCCGGCAGTTGATGTTTGAGGTTGAGAAGGTTCTGGTTCCTTTTTTAAAGCGTTCAATTTAGCAAAAAGCGTTTTAAAGGTTGTAGAAACTGAATTGTACGAAGCAGTGCTAGAAGCGTCAGTAGCAGTAATGCGATTAAGCCGATAGTAGATATGCGCGCCGAGCGCACGTGCTCGTTCGAAAGGGCTCTGTTCAAATTTCTCCTCTAGAGATTTTATGCGTCCTGCCAACTCCTTTACTGAATTAGTTACCTCACTCAAATCAGTAGTAACATCGAGACCAGACTCTCCGATGTCTTGGCTAGGAAGCGTTGGTACAATTTTAGCTATTTGTCTTTTAAGCTCAATGACATTGGACGCAGGCTCAATGCCACGAATTAGAATTTCGTACGTTAGTTCATCTTTGTTCAAAAGAAAATATTGGATAACCGGTTGAGTGTTCATCGTTAGAGTAGCAATTAAGCCGAATACAGTAGTTAATAATGCAGTAGAAACAATTATCACATACAAAATCAGTTGGTGCAAAATAAGCTTATACCAAAAGTGGGTAGACACAAATATAAAATAAGCGGTAGGTAGATGCAAATTAAAATTTAGAATAAGATGGCAGTTGAAAATTAAGTTACAGTAGTCAAATATGAATTTAAGTTACAAAGTAAGAATTACAAAAAAACAAAATAAAAGAAAACCAGTGGCAAGTTGGATACGGTAAGTAGGTAGCTAGATACTGAACCGCAATAACTTTGCCCACTGTGAGACTTCAGATGGATTGTCTCTTGTGCTAGTAGTTTTACTGGCACCCACACCCTTCAACCGAAACTGAAGACTAGGCAGTAGAAATAGGCGTGGTGGTGGTACTACCCCAGGCGGGTTTGCACAGACCCTACCACCGTTTAATAATAGTAGAAAAATAAATAGTAGGTAGATGTATATAGACAATAAACATCCCAGAACAGCCAGTGGTCCTGATGGCTTACCAGCAAGATTGTTGAGGTATTGTGCGCCTGAGTTGTCTCCTGTACTGACACGCTTGTACCGCCTCTCTCTCGTGTCAAAAATTGTACCAAAATCTTGGAAGCTTGCCAATGTGCAACCTGTGCCCAAGAAGGGTAGCCGTGCCGACCCTAGCAACTATCGACCGATCGCCATCACTTCCGTACTCTGTAAGGTTATGGAAAGAGTTCTGAACTGCAAACTGCTTTCGTACCTCGAAGACAATGATCTTCTCAGTGATTATCAATATGGCTTCCGCCGAGGGCGTTCCACGGGAGATCTTCTAGTGTACGTAACGCATTGCTGGGGCGAGGCCATTGAAAACCACGGCGAAGCAATAGCAGTGTCGCTGGACATTTCAAAGGCCTTCGATAGGGTGTGGCATGCGAGTCTGTTGAGCAAGCTTCCAGCGTACGGCATACCCACTGGCTTCTGTAGCTGGGTGGCTGACTTCCTGAGTGAACGGTCGATCCGAGTGGTCATAGACGGCTGCTCCTCTGACCTCAAGGCTATTGACGCCGGAGTTCCTCAGGGTCTGTACTCTCCGCGACGCTTTTCCTGCTGCACATCAATGACCTTCTATCTTCAGGAATTGTTGGGTACGCAGATGACAGTACTGTCACCGAGAAATATCTGTCCGGCGCAGGAGCCAGTGGTGATGAAATCCAAAGATTGAGAAAGGCTATGATTGAGCGTACGAGCCTGACGTTAAGTAACGTCTCCCAGTGGGGCGATGACAATCTCGTCAGCTTCAATGCTTCGAAAACGCAGGCGTGTCTTTTCTCCGCAAAAAGGAGTCCTTTCACCCTTTCTCCTACTTTTCGGGGTACATCTGTTCCAGTGACCAACACTCTTCAACTCCTTGGTATGGAGTTGCCCTCTGACCTCAACTTCGGCACCACCATCGAGTCCAAGGCTCAAATTGCAGCTAGAAAGTTGGGCGTCCTGAATAAAGTCAAGCGGTACTTCACGCCTGAACAGCTTCTAACTCTTTATAAAGCTCAAGTCCGATCTTGCATGGAGTACTGCTGTCACCTTTGGGATGGCTCGGCTAAATACCAACTTGCTGCACTGGATTCGGTGGAACGCAGAGCCAAGAGATTAATAGGCGATAAAAAACTGGTGGCGACTAAGCTTCACAGCCTGGCTCACCGCCGCAAGGTTGCTTGCCTATCGGTCTTCTACAGATTGTACTTCGGAGAGTGTGCGCGTGAGCTGCATGAGCTCATACCACCGTCTCCTTTCTTCCATCGGACATCCAGACGCACGGCCGGCTACCATCCGTTCTTAGTTGATATACCCACATTACGCACTAAGCGCTTCAAATCATCTTTCATTATGCGCACGGCTAAAGAATGGAATTCCCTGCCTGCGTCTGTATTTCCGAGTGCATATAACCTGAATCTCTTTAAGTCTAGAGTGAATAGGCATCTTCTGGGCAAGCTCGCTCCACCGTAGATCCCATCTCTGCTCTAGGGTAAGATTGGGGTCAAGAGTAAGCCCATCATAAATAAAAAAAAAAATAAAAAAATAAAAAAATTACAAGTATGAAGAAAGGAATAAATGCAAATCTTTACAAATTTTGAAAAAACTAAAACGAAAAGGTGATCATAGGTAGAAAAGAAAAAAAAATAATCAGCAAATAGGCAAGAAGAAAGGCCAGCACAAAACAATACTAAAAGGACACCCGAAGGTCACCTTTCCGCTAACAGGGTGTGCCGCCGTGCAGTGCTGAAAAAATAAAAGTTAGCTGGTATACCTAACTAGAAAAGCAATAGGTCGGAACGTAAAAAACCACGAAAAGGGCGCCACTGTGACATGTAGGCGTCACAGAATAGAAGTAGGTAGAATGGGTTCGTTAATTTAAACAAAAGGTAAGTTTAAACTAAAAAACCTATATTTTCGTTCCTTCCCATTACAATTCAAGCTAGGCACCACTTAGTTAAGAAGGAATAGACTGGCCTTAATAATCCGGCACGCACGCAGTTTGCACCAAAAGTGCCACAGTAGGAGGTAAACCGCAGTACAACCGGTCACGGTGAGACTGTGACCAGACGCGACGTGTAGTTCGTCGTCCGTAGAATGCTGCGGCGACGCGTAGGTTGTCGCCGGGTAGTGGAGACTTGGTGGTAGGTACCAAGCGCTTAGGTACAAGGGTAGGCTTGACCTAAGCCGTAACTAGATCTGGAATTCCCAGAAGAACAAAGACTTTAGAGGTCGTTCTTCATTCCCAAGATCTTTGTGCCGTTGGATTACAAGGATAGTCTATTGATAGTAGCTACTTTTACTTTTTAAAACACTAAACTAGCGGCACAAAAATCTTAGAGATTTGCTTACAAAAAGGTTAGTTACAAGGTACATCCTATACAATAACGATGAAAACTCACCCCTGTTATGGGATCCAAACACCGATGAAACTTTATTAGCAAAGAAAAACAGAGTAAACCAGAATGGCTTTTATTACCAAACGCATATGTAGTTTGCGCGGTAAAGCGTCTCGACGGCAGACATGCACTCTGCGTGGAACGATTATAGTGAATGCTGGCCGGGCCGCGGTCAAACAAGGACGCGGGAGCCGTTAGACCAGTTTTTAGCTAGTGATGTGCTAGTGGCACGGTGATTGATTGCCGATTGTCCGTAATGATCTTTTATTGTTATCGATGTTAGTAATTTATGTAGACTTAGTAGTATTTTGATTCTAAATAACGTACAACGTTACAACTTTTATGCTGGAACAACCACTTTTTATTACCAAACTTCAATAACAACAGAGAAAAACTACTGTATTTTGTTTTACAAGCGTTGTTCGAACAAAATTCAAATATTTGAGACCCGAAGGCCGGCTGGCTGGCTAGCTCACTGAATGAGGCCTCATTCTGTGAACCACGGCGGCTTGTCTTCAGCTCCGGTTTGGCTGGCTCGGCTGGCTTGGCATGGCATGGCATATACCCTGGCATGGGTGGAGCTGAGACATTGCCGGCTAAGGCTAGGCTGGCTTGCAACTCGCGGCGGCATTGCGAATTGGCAATGGTCTTACAATAGTAAAGCCTTTATATGAAAAAGGTGATAAAACTGATCCAGGCAGTTATAGGCCTATCACAATAGTTCCTATTATATCAAAGATTCTAGAAAGAGCCATGATAGTCCGAGCGACGGCTGGTCTTAACCATATCTCACAAAAGAATAGAATATTTTAGCTATGTACGGGTAGAGGAGCTCTAGTACTTCAGATTGGTCGTGGTCTGCCGCGGCGCAGCTTGGCACGTTTGGCGGAGTAGCTAAAAGTTTCTTCTTCTTCTTCTTCTTCTTCTCAGCATAATAATGTCCACTGTTGGACGAATGCCTCTTGATAGTTTCTCCACTCTGTTCTATTTGCGGCGGTTCTGGTCCAGGTCGGCCCTGCCGTCTTTTTGATATCGTCCGACCATCTTGCTGGTGGTCTGCCAACACGTCGACTTCCTGTACGGGGCCTCCAATGCAGCACTCTATGGCTCCACCTGTCGTCATCTCTACGACATACGTGTCCCGCCCATTGCCATTTTAGTTGCGTAACTCTTTTCCCGACATCGATCATTTTAGTGCGTTGGCGAATGAGTTCGTTGCGTTCTTTGTCAAGCAGAGTGATACCGAGCATAGAGCGCTCCATGGCTCTTTGAGTTACTTTGAGGCGACGAACCATACCGGCAGTAAGCGTCCATGTTTCGCAAGCATATGTCATAACCGGAAGTACGCACTGGTTGAAAACTCGGGTTTTTAGTGACTGTGGCAACTTAGAGCTGAAAACGTCCGCTAATTTGCCGAAGGCTGCCCAGGCTAGCTGTATTCGCCTGTCTATTTCCGCGTCGAGTGACTGCTGGCCAAGTTTTATCCTCTGTCCCCGATAAATATATTGCTCTACTTTTTCGATCGTTGTGCCATTTACTACTATCGGACTAGCGGCCGTTCCACAGGTGCTCATCCACTTTGTTTTGTCCGAATTCATTTTTAGGCCGAGCAGGGACGCTTGGTTCAGATCATTGAGCATACTTTCAAGTTGGTTTGGCGTCTCGGCGAGAAGAACGATATCGTCGGCGAAGCGGAGGTGGTTAAGGTACTGTCCATCTATGTTAATTCCAATACCCGCCCAATCAATCGTTTTGAAAACGTCTTCGAGTGCGTTTGTAAAAAGCTTCGGTGAAATTACATCGCCTTGTCTTACACCTCGTTTGATTGGCACGCTCGTCGTAGATTCTTGAAGCTGTACCGTCATTGTCGCCGATTTGTATAGGTTTTTAAGGATCTGAATATATCTGTAGTCTACTAAACTTTACACCTCTGCAAGGAATCTATCACCGCCCAGTGTTCCACTGAATCGAACGCTTTCTCGTAATCTACGAAGGCAAGGTAGAGTGGCCGGTTATATTCGTAGCTTTTTTGTATCACTTGCTTTACTGTAAATATATGGTCGATTGTGCTATATCCCTTCCTAAACCCCGCTTGTTCCCTGGGTTGGTATTCGTCAAGTATTTTGGTGATTCTCGAAGTAATTATTCGTGAGAAGACTTTATACACTTGACTCAAGAGTGCAATTGGGCGGTAGTTTTTTAGGTTGGTCTTAGCACCTTTTTTGTGAAACAGGACGACTATACTATCCTTCCACTGCGTAGGTATTTCACCTGTGAACAGGACCTCGTTATATAGCCAGCGAAGTTCTTTAAGAACCGCACTTCCACCTGCTTTGAGGAGTTCTGCGGTAATGCCATCTCCACCAGGAGCTTTAAACTGCTTCAGTTGTTTAAGCGCACATTTCACCTCATACGTACTGATTTCGGGTATGTCCTCTGTATAGTGTCTTTTGAGAGGGGCTCTTTTGTCAGTAGTATCTATAACCTTCCGGACCATAAAGTTGAATTCCCATTAAGTTGAATTTTTTGAACGTCGGCTTCCCATTAAGTTGAGTTTTTTGAAAGTTGAATTCCCATTAAGTTGAATTTTATGTACGTCGATTTCCCATTAAGTTGAGTTTTTCTAAAGATGGATTCTCATTACTTTTAATGTATAGAGAGCTCGGTGAGCGAGTCAATATCGCGCTCAGTCAGTTTTTTTGTATTTACTATTAATAATTTCGAACTCCTCGAACAGGTACCGTATGATAATGATGGTAATAAGGGAAGCCGTCCTTTAGTTCCAGAATGTCCCTTTCCCAAAATGTCCCTAGGTTCCAAAACGTCCCTTTCCCAGAATGTCCCTTACCCAGAATGTCCCTTTCCAAGAATGTCCCTTTCCCAGAATGTCTCTTTCCCAAAATGTCCCTTTCCCATAATGTCCCTTTCTCAATATTTGTCTGTATAGTGCAGTCACTCCGTAAATGCAAGCTAGATTAAAAGTTTCTTGGAAAATGTTGTAGGTCATGAATGAATCTTTTCGAATGACAGCTGTTGTTTAGTTTTCGTATAAAATGGGCGCGCGGTGCTGGCAACACTGCTCTGTCATTGTCACGTCCTCTGCCGTCGCCCGCATCGTTGATGCGAATTTTAATTATAAATGGTGTAATTTAGTGTGCTTTCGGTTTTCTCGTGTGGTTTTCCCTGTTCGGTGGGAAGTGAACCAAGTGATTTTGGTTCCGGCGCTTTGATTGAGAGTCACGCGACCGCCGGCAAAATATAACCTCACTTTTCGTTGGCTCGCGTCGTGGCTGCCGATAGCTACGTATTTTAATTATAAATGATTGGAGGCCAACGGGGCCGATTTCTCATTCGGAGAGAAATCTTTTAGTTATTTTGTGTTAAAAAACATTATGTGATGTCGAACTGTGAACTATAGTGCAAATTGGAGGAAAGGAGTTCGAGAACGAGCGGATGTTCCGGTGCCGTGAGTTTAGGTTATTCCCTATTCCTGTGCTCCTCAAATATCCTGAATACCTGATTCCTGTCATACTTAAACTCACAAAGAAACGGCGTCATCGTTCGCTCGGTAAGCAATTCGTTGCTGGGCCCTGTTTAAGTAGATTTTGGAAACAAGAATTTCTCGGCCGGAAACTTTCCGGAACAAAATTCTCTCATTAAATTTATTTTATTTAGCTATAGTAAAGAGCACTGCGAATCGTAGTCAGATGTTGTTCCGAGGCTGATCGACCATTTAGTTTTAGATTTTAAGATAACTTTAATTTGCTTCCACTGCGCTAAGATCAGCTTCGGAATCAAACAGCTGTCAAACTTTAAACGCGTTTTTCTTTGAAAATATGCTTGCCGGACAATTTGTTTCTTAGAGAAAGTTGCTGGTCTTGACAAAACCTACACTTCAGGTGACAGCTGTCAAACTCAAAAATCGTTTTTCTCGGAAACTATGCATGTCAGACAACTAGTTTCTTAGGGAAAGTTGTTGGTTTTGAACAAATCTACATTTCTGGTGACAGCTGTCAAACTTTAAACGCGTTTTTCTCGGAAACTATGCATGTCAGACAACAAGTTCCTTAGGGGAAGTTGTTGGTCTTGAGCAAATCTACATTTCAGGTGACAGCTGTCAAACTTTAAACGCATTTTTCTCGGAAACTATGCATGTCAGACAACTAGTTTCTTAGGGGAAGTTGTTGGACTTGACAAAATCTACATTCTGGGAAAGGGACATTCTGGGAAAGGGACGTTTTGAAACCTAGGGACATTTTGTGAAAGGGACATACTGGAACTAAAGGCAAAAAATTCAACATAACGGGAATTCAACTTAATGGGAATTCAACATATTGGGATTCAACTTAATGGGAATTCAACTTGAATTCAACATATTGGGATTCAACTTATTGGGATTCAACTTATTGGGAAGCCGACGTTCAAAAAATTTAATTTAATGGGAATTCAACTTTATGGTCCGGAAGGATCTATAACACTAGGTTTCTCGTTATGCGACTCGTACAGTTCTTTATAGAATTTGGCAATAACTTTTAGCATTTCGGGTGTTTCTGTGACCATATCTCCGTTATCATTCTCAAGCCTGTTCATTTGGCTGTACCCATTGTTTGTAGCCCGACTTAAAACTTTCGGTCCTCTATGTTTTTCGATCAGGTTTTGTATCCTCTCTGTGTTCCTTGTACGTATTTCTCGACGTACCATTTTGGATATACTCTTGTTCAGGTCACGATGCTGTTGGGAGTTGTAAACAGCTGAGCACATTTCCCTTCGCTGTTCTAAAAGGGCTTCAGTTTCAGGAGATAGTGTGTCTTTCTCGCGAGTTTTCTGGCCAAACGTCTCCCTGGCTACAGTCGTTAAGGTGTTCGAGAATTTATTATACTTCTCGTCGAGGCTTTGTTCAAAGTAGACAGCATCTGGTTGCTTTAGAGCCGAGGTAAGCTTCTTTTCAAATTCCGTGCAGATACCTTTGGGAATCTTTAGGCCAGATAGGGGTTTCTTCAGGAGTTTCTGTCTTTCTAGTTTGGTATTGATCTTAATCGTGCTTCTCACAAGTCGATGGTCGCTGCTTTTCAGTTTTTTCAAGACGGTAACGTCCGCCACAATATGTTTTTTGGCCGTACATATAAAGTCATATTCGCTCTTTGTGCTGCCGTCTGGGCTGGCCCATGTCCACTTTCTTTGTGGTTTTTTTTTGAAGAAAGTGTTCATGGCAAAGAGCTTATTTGCCTCCAAGTAGTTGACAAGAGTCTGGCCACGCTTGTTTCTCAATCCGATTCCGAAGGATCCAATACAAACTTCTTCCTCCTTCTTTTCTCCTAGACGCGCATTGAAGTCACCCATTAATATATGGAACTGAGTTTTCTTCCCCGATCTGAGAGCTTTAGTAACGTCTTCGTAGAAGGCCTCTATTTCTTCGTCTGGATGGGAAGATGTAGGGGCATATACTTGAACAATTTTGATAGATTATCTGAACTATTGTGTATGCTACGCGAGGCGAAATGCTGCACAGAGTCACAATGTTATTAGCTAGTCTGTGATGTATCAGGAAACCAACACTTCCTATTGATGAGTTGCTGTCTCCGTTGTAGTAGAGTATATTGCCCGAGTTCAGTTTTAGAGTGTCTTCTCCGCACCTCCTCACCTCGCTCAGCCCGATAATATCCCATTTTATGTTTGTTAAATCATCTTCCAGTGCTTCCAGATTCGCTTGCGTTTTCAGAGTCCGTGTATTGAATGTAGCCATATATAGTCGTGTGGTTGGACAGCTGGATCTCTGCCAGAGATTCTTAGCACCCCCTGCCCCACCGTTACCATGACCGCTGCCAGAGCCAGGAATAGTGGGGCTGCTGGGGACTGGGGGCCTTGGTTTTTTGAAGCTTTCCATCAAGGTTTAGTGCCATTCATCCTCACCACGTTGGCATCGTCTTGGCGAGGTCAGTCCTTTTTGAGGGTATTTCGGTCCTCATGGTCGCTGTGGCCATGGTCGGGTTAATTAACCGCCGCCCGATGCTCGGCGTTGGTGAGTTTACGGCAGTTTAGATCACCACTCTGCCCACCCTCCTCCTTTTCACATCCTGGGCTTGGGACCGGCAATGGCGGAGTTAAAAGTTTGCCCTCTTAAAAAAAGTTAAAAATATCTCATCGAAGAATAGAATGAGACATGGCTGTAGCGATAGCAGCAGTTTAGTAAAGCGTATAAATCTTGGTCTGCCGGCTATCTTGGCACGTTTGGCGGAGTAGTTAAAAGTATGCCCTCTTAAAAAAGTAAAAAATATCTCATCGAAGAATAGAATGAAAATATATCGTACCGATAGCTTGCTTAGGTCTGCCTACATATATACTGGTCTGCCTGGCCACAGCCTGGCAGTTTTCCCGGTCCGACCACTTTTACTTTTTTTAGTAAATTTTTTATCTCTTCGAATAATAGAATAAAAATATGTCGTACCGATTGCTTGCTTAAGTCTGCCTATAAAAATACTGGTCTGCCTGACCACAGCCTGGTAGTTTTCCAGATACGACCACTTTTTCGTTTTTTTGAGAAAATTTTATTTCATCGAATAACAGAATGAAACTAAGTTGTAAGAATAGTTTATTTAAAGCTGATCACATATCTCTTGGTCTGCCTGAGCTCAGTCCGGTAGTTTCTCCGGTGCGATCACTTTTCGATCTCAGTAGTTTCTTAAGGAAAGTTGTTGGTCTCGTCGAAATCTACATTTCAGATGACAGCTGTCAAACTTGAACATCGTTTTTTTTCGGTAAACACCCACACTCACATACACCGCACACACACACACACACTCACACACACACACACACACACACACACACCACACATACGCACACACACACAATCACATACACACTCACACACACAAACACACACCACACATACGCACACACACACACAAACACATACACACTCACACACATCACACACACACCACACATACGCACACACACACACAAACACATACACACTCACACACACAAACACACACCACACATACGCACACACACACACAAACACATCCACACACACACCACACTCACTCAAACATAAATCACACACCAAACGCACACGAACGCGTACACACACACGCACCACCGACACACCACACACACCCACATACACTAGTATTGTGGGAAGTTGGTGAACTGGGAAGTTGTGAAGTGGGAAGTTGGTGAAGTGGGAAGTCGGTGAAATGTGAAGTAGGTGAAGTGGGATGTTGGTGAAGTGGGATGTTGGTGAATTGGGACATAGAATTAGCGAGTTGGCTATTTGGGAAGTTGTCTTTTTGGGACAGTTGTCCAAATGCTCCGAAGGGAATGAAAATTTGTCGGTGTACAGAAGTGAGATTTAAAGAGCTGTCATCTCTAAAATATCTAGATTTAGAATAAGTATGTTTGTATTTGTAGTAATTAATTCAAAAATATAATACTTGGGAAAACATTCTTCATCTAGACGTTGAGAGATTACAGCTCTGTAAATCTCACTTCTGTACACTGACATATTTTCATTTTATTGACGGGGCCCACTCCCTAATAATCAAAGTCAAGGTCCTTTAAAATTGAAATTTACTGAGAGTGAAAAGTGATCGCACTGGAGAAACTACCGGACTGAGCTCAGGCAGACCAAGGGATATGTGATCAGCTTTAAATAAACTATTCTTACAACTTAGTTTCATTCTGTTATTCGATGAAATAAAATTTTCTCAAAAAAACGTAAAAGTGGTCGTATCTATAAAACTGCCAGGCTGCGATCAGGCAGACCAGTATTTTTATAGGCAGACTTAAGCAAGCTATCGGTACGACATATTTTTATTCTATTATTCGAAGAGATAAAAATTTTACTAAAAAAAGTAAAAGTGGTCGGACCGAGAAAACTGCCAGGCTGTGGCCAGACAGACCAGTATATATGTAGGCAGACTTAAGCAAGCTATCGGTACGATATATTTTCATTCTATTCTTCGATGAGATACTTTTTACTTTTTTAAGAGGGCATACTTTTAGCTACTACGCCAAACGTGCCAAGATAGCAGCCGGCAGACCAAGATTTATACGCTTTACTAAACTGCTCCTATCGCTACAGCCATGTCTCATTCTATTCTTCGATGAGATATTTTTAACTTTTTTCAGAGGGCAAACTTTTAGCTTCTCCGCCAAACGTGCCAAGCTGCGCCGCGGCAGACCACGACCAATCTGAAGTACTAGAGCTCCTCTACCCGTACATAGCTAAAATATTCTATTCTTTTGTGAGATATGGTTCCCCTAAAAACTAGTTGTCTGGCCTGCATAGTTTCCGAGAAAAACGCGTTTAAAGTTTGACAGCTGTCATCTGAAATGTAGATTTCTTCAAAACCAACAACTTTCTCTAAGAAACAAATTGTCTGGCATGCATAGATTCCGAGAAAAACACGTTTAAAGTTTGACAGCTGTCACCTGAAATGTAGATTTGTTCAAGACCAACAACTTCCCCTACTAAACTAGTTGTCTGGCATGCATAGACTCTGAGAAAAACACGTTTAAAATACGACAGCTGTCATTCGAAATGATCAAATCTAAAACATAGATATATATTGAATCTAAAACCATGTTTAAGTTTGACAGCTGTCATTTAGTAGATCTTGACTAGACCTTGGCTGTACCTTAGGCTTTTATTAGGTTCACAAGCAGTTTTGTAGGAGCTGATGCGGAACGGAGGTGGATGCCCAGCGAATGTGTTGCGGACGCGCAGCGGATGTCGGCGAAATTTACCAAAACGTTGTAAGTTGTGATAACTAGACGTAGGAAAATATTTTCCAAACCGATGACACGAGCAATGCAAAGCGAACTCATGTGATGGCAATGGGGAACCACAATGCACGACATACTCAATGTACAGCAGGTTAAGGCACGGCAGCGTATTGTACAGCAGATCATTGTACAACGTGATGGATGGATGGTCTTGAAATACGGGCCCGGACCAATAATGTACAGGGGTGGAAATGGAATCAAAACAAATGACGTCACAGCGGATGTAGTGATGTGACAGTGTTGACTTTGATCGAGTTATCGATTTATTATTGGAACATGACATGCAAGGCAACCCACGGAGGGGACGGGGCAAAGCCCCCTCAAGGGGTTTGGGGCGCAGCCCCCCGCAGTAATAAAAACATACTTAACACAAATCCGACACAGTAGGTTAGGTTAGGTTAGAACAGTGACCCCCTGGAGCGAACGAAGTGAGCGACCAAGCTTACTAAAGAATATATTAAATATAAAAACAATATCGATTAAGTTAGAAATGCATAAAATATTATCGATCCAGTCACATCACTATTCTACCACAACACGTGATGTCTCCAACCATCATGTCGTGCAATCCACCCCTGTGCACTTTCGGTACGGGGTGATGGATGGCGACATTGTTTTGATTCCATCCACCATGTCGTGCTCCATCACGTCGTACATTCCTGTGACGGCCAATATTATGCTGTACAATACTATGTTGTACATTGTAGGGACTCGTGGCAATTAGTTCCCATTCATCACTAGTGGCGACTGGGAATTTTTCGTCCCATTCGCCACTAGTGGCGATTTAAGTAGTGGCCAATGAGAACAGAGGGGCTAAGGCTAGGCTGGCTTGCAACTCGCGGCGGCATTGCGAATTGGCAATGGTCTAACATTAGTTTTAAGTTGATGCAGGTTGATGCACTTGGCTTCCGCCCGTGCGAATGTATCCTCTTCGGAGAGTTATAGAAATATATAAACCCATAATAATAATTGTAACTTGGCATACAGGTACTTTATTTATTTTTAAGCCCTAGTTGTAAATTCATATAGTATTTTAATGGATCTTGAGCCTGCAATAAAAATGTACCTATTATTATAACTATCTTACATGTAGTCTGATCTACTCAACTCGACGTTATGTCGGTATTTAAAGATTATTAATATTGTTATTATTGTTGCTATAATAATTATTATTATAATTATTATTATCGAAATCCATATTGTCCATCCAGGACGAATTTGCGTTGAATTTCCTGCTGTTGGGTTTTTTCTTTTCCACTCTTTGCAGCTGTTTCGTATATTTAAACTTAGACCCTTAAAGTACGGGTCAATGGTGCAAGTGTCCGGTAACTTTGCTGCTAGTTCATGTTCACATGTATGTAATATCTTTTCACCAATCTGTTTCTTAGACAAAGTAACATTACTTTTCACGAGTAAATGATGAGGCTTTTTGTACGCATCGGATAATCTGTCAAGGTACAGTCTAATAATGTCTATTTGAGCATAACAATTTTGTTTTTTTTTCCATTCCTTACAGCTGTTTCGTAAATTTGAACGTAGACTCTTAAAATACGAGTCGTTGGTGCAAGTATCCGGAAACTTTTCGGCTAGTTCATGTCGACAAGTTTGTAATATCTTTTCACCAATCTGTTTCTTTAGCAAAGTAAAATTTTTTTTTTACGTTCAAATGAGAAGGCTTTTTGTACGCATTGGATAATCTGTGAATTTCCGAAGTCAAATTGTCAATTTTATTATAACATTGTAGCATTTTTTTCCATTCTTCGCAGCTGTTTCGTATATTTGAACGTAGACCATTAAAATATGAGTCATCGGTGCAATTTTCCGGAAACTTTTCGTTTTCTTCTCGCTGACATAATTGTAATATATTTTCAACAATCTGTTTCTTAGCCTTAGTGACACTACTTTTAACGTTTAGATGAGAAGGTTTTTGGTACGAAGCTGATAATCTGTCAAATTCCAATGAAATATTGTCTATTTTAGCATAACAATTTCGCAAGTCATACCATTCTTTGCAGCTGTTTCGTATATTTGATCGTAGACCCTTTAAATACGTATCGTTGGTGTAAGTGTTCGGAAACTTTAATTTATGTTCTTGTTGACATACTTGTGATATCTCTTCAACAATCTTTTTCTTAATCAAAGTGACACTACTTTCCACGTTCAAATGAGAATTTTTGTACGCATCGGATAATTTTTCAAATTTCAACGTCAAATTGTCCATTTTATAATAATATTGTAGACTATTTTTCCATTCGTCGCATTTGTTTTGCATATATAAACGTAGACCCTTAAGATACGGGTCGTTGTTGGAAGTTTCCGGAAACTTTTCTGCTAGTTTATTTCGACATGTTTGTAATGTCTTTTCACCAATCTGTTTCTTAGACAAAGTAACATTACTTGTCACGTTTAAACGAGAAGGCTTATGTACGCATCGGATAATTTGTCAATGTCCATTTTAATAATGTCCATTTGAGCATAACAATGTCGCTTCTTGTTCCATTCTTTGCAGCTGTTTACTATATATGAACGTAAGCCCTGAAAATACGGGTCGTCGGTGCAAATGTCCGGAAAATTATCTTTTTCTTGTCGTTGACATACTTGTGATATCTCTTCAACAATCTGTTTCTTTAAAAAAGTAACATTTTTATTCACATTCAAATGAGATATATTTTTGTATGCATCGGATAAACTGTCAATTTCCAAAGTCATATTGTCCATTTTATCATAACATTGTAGCCTTTCTTTCCATTCGTCACAGCTCTTTTGCAAATATGAACGTAGACCCTTAAGATACGGGTCGTTGTTGGAAGATTCCGGAAACTTTTCTGCTAGTTCATATCGACAAGTTTGTAAAGTCTTTTCACCAATCTAGCGGCGTAAGTTAATCCCGAATTTAGTCAAAATACTTCGGATCGTCATACCGGTACCAAATTTTAGTATGTTAATAAACATGACATAAGCTCTAGAAAACCGCCGGGAGACAAGCTGCTGAGGGAGTGTCTCCCGCAGAAATGACGTCATCAAGATGGCGGCCGCCGCATTTAGAAAACTGCAAATTGTTTGAAAACTATAAGTTGCATTGTCATGTGCATGGTATCAAATGAAAGCTAATTAATTGTTCTACATATTTGTCTTGAACTACGACCAGGTACATAGCATAATTTCGTAATTAAAAGACTTTATGTAAAAAAATCAGCAAATAATTTATTTGTGTGGCTATAGAATTCAAAATAATCATTTTTAACAAAAGTGACATAGAAGAAAAGTAACGTTCAATGCAATAGCTACAAAAATCTTAAAGCACTTTCTTGTTCGGATAAAGAGAACTTAAGTTACACTGATTTGAGTACAACGCTGTCTCTTTCCGCGCCACGACTATTTGTTGTATATGCACGGGTATGGTGTCAAATATAAGGTAAATAATTGTTCTGCATTATTCTTCTGAAGCACAACCAGCTGCATAGCATAGTTAAAGAATTATTATTAAAAAAAGAACTTTGAAACCTATTTTTTGTGGGGTTATAGAAACTCAAATAATACTTACTACGCTGACACAGCGACCTAAAGTGGATTTTGGCCTCCGCTGCAACTGCACGCCACACTTCCCTGTTCTGCGCAGTTTGCTTCCAATCAGGCTTTTGGAGTGAGTGCAGGTCCTTCAGGATTTGGTTAGTCCAGCGATATCTAGATCGTTCGACAGGAACTCCGAAACAGAGGCTTTGGAGGTCAAAAAATGCATTGAAAAAGGCTGGGAAATTTCCGAACCCGAGCGAGACACACTAAAGAGGTGAGACTTAAGATCTTAGGGTGAAAGAAACTACACTGAAAGAGAAAATGGTGGACACAATGATGCGAAATAGATGTAGAAGAAAGAAGCGGAACAAGTTAGTGGCAGGATAAAAACGATAAATTGTACACAAGATGCAAGAATACAATAAGAAATGCAAAAGGACACTTCCTAGAACGCAAAGTTGGAGAAATAAAGACACCAATCAGATCTAGTGAAATTCGTAAATTTTATCAGGAAATAAGATTGGTCAAGAAAGGATATCAGCCCGTCGCTCAGTTTCTTGAAAATGAGGAAGGATACCTCGTTTCTGACCCGGAGAAGCTGAAAACTGAACGGTACAAATATTTTAAGGCCCTGCTAAATTGCTCGCTGATAGTTTTCAGTCTAAATTAGCGAGATATATGTGAAGCGGAAAGCTATTATGCACCTGAAGAACAACAAATGTCCAGGGATTGACGACATGCCGGTAGAACTGTGGAAGTATGGCAGAGGAGCACTACAGTCGCAAATGAGAATATTGTTTGTTACTCTAAAGGAAGAAAATCTGCAAAAAGAGTGGAATATGGGAGTTATCTGCCCGATTCACAAAAGAAGCTCTTGAAATAAATTCTCCAACTATAATGGTAGGTACCTATCGCGCTACTCCCGACTACCTACAAAGTACTGTCTTCTTGTCTCTCGGATGCTTTTGAAGTGGACACAGGGCTCAAACAAGGAGACGCGCTATCACCTATGTTGTTTAACTTGATGCTCAAACACGTGGTCCAAAAAGTTCGTTGATGGAGTGGAGTTAAACGGAATGCATAAAATAATAGGTTATGCCGACGACCTGGCCCTAATAGGTTGAAGTGCTGCAGACGTGAAAGCAATGGCCAGTAAACTGGAGGAAGAAGGAAGAAAAGTAAGTCCCACGGTAACCCATGACAAGACAGACTACCTCCACATGAGAAGATTCAAGAGCGCCAAGACTAAGAGAAACAACCTTATAGCCAATGACACCTCCTACAAAGGGGTGAACAAATTTAAGTACGACGAAATCAACATTCGCGTCCAGAATGCCCCAAGGTACTCAGCAGCCCTACACAATGTGTTGAAATCGAAACTTGCAGGATAACAAGGGTTCGTATTTACAAGACCGTCATATGACCTTACCTTAAGGCCTAATAATGTACGGATGCCAAACATGGACATTGGACGTTATCCTTGACGGAGGAAGAAAAGCTCATAATATAGGAAAACACTACGGAAAATCTTGAGACCAACTCAGAATGAGCATGACACTTTTAGAAATAGAAAAACAGGGAGATAGAGAAAATCATCGCCCAATACCATCGGGGAGAGTGAAGCCGATAGGCTGCGCTGGCTGGCTTGGCCACGTCGAGCAGATGGAAGGGGCCGGCCGACGGGCAAGCGTCGTATCGGACAACCTACGTATAGATATCGCTGGACTGACGAAATCTTATTTCCTGAAAATTTGCGAATTTCACTTGATCTAATTAGTGTCTTTATTTCTCCAATTTTGCGTTTTAGGTGGTGTTTTTTCGCATTTCTTATAGTATTCTTGCATCTTGTGTGCACTTTATCGTACAACTCTTTATCTTGTTCCGCTAGGATTTTGTGATTTCTCCTTTCTTCTACATCTATTTCGCATCATTGTGTCCACCATGTTCTCTTTGAGTGTCGTTTCTTTCTCCATAAGATCTTAGTCTCACCTCTTTAATGAGTCTCATCGGGTCGTTAAACGACTCGGTGTCCCATACGAAGAGAGAGAACGTGTCTCGGGTTCGGAAATTTCCCAGCCTTTTCAATGCATTTTAGACCTCCAAACCCTCAAACCTGTATCAGGTTCCTGTCGGAAGACCTAAATTTTGCTGGACTATCGAAATTTTGAAGGACCTACTCTAAAAGCCTGATTGAAAGCAAACTGCGCAGAACAGGGAAGTGTGGCATGCAGTTGCATCGGAGGCCAAGATCCACTTCGGGTCGCTGAGCCAGCGGAGTAAGTAAGTATTATTTTAGTTTCTATAACCCGACAAAAATAGCTTTAAAGTTTTTTAATTGTTGTAACCATGCTATGTACCTGGTTGTGCTTCAGAAAAATAATGCAGAACAATTAATTACCTTTCATTTGACACCACACACGTGCATATACAACAAATAGAAGTGGCGTGGAAAGAGACAGCGTTGTACTCAAATCAGTGTAACTTAAGGTCTCTTTATTCGAACAATAAAGTGCTTTTAGATTTTTATAGCTATTGCATTGAGCGTTACTTTTCTTCTATGTCACTTTTCTTAAAAATGAATATTTTGAATTCTATAGCCACACAAATAAACTATTTGCAGTTTTTTTTTTACATAAAGTCTTTTAATTTCAAAATCATGCTATGTACCTGGTCGTAGTTCAAGACAAATATGTAGAACAATTAATTAGCTTTCATTTGATACCATGCACATGACAATGCAACTTATAGTTTTCAAACAATTTGCAGTTTTCTAAATGCGGCGGCCGCCATCTTGATGACGTCATTTCTGCGGGAGACAGGCCCTCATCAGCTTGTCTCCCGGTGGTTTTCTAGAGCTTATGTCATGTTTATTAACATACTAAAATTTGGTACCGGTATGACAATCCGAAGTATTTATCGGCTAACTTACGGGACTAATCTGTTTCTTTAACAAAGTATCATTTTTTTTCACGTTCACATGAGAAGGCGTTTTGTACGCATTAGATAATTTGTCAATTTCCGATGTCAAATTGTACATTTTAACATAACATGGTAGTCTTTTTTTCCATTCTTCGCAGTTGTTTCGTATAATTGAACGTAGACCTTTAAAATTTGAGTCGTTGGTGCAATTTTCCGGAAACTTTTCTACTTCTTCTCGTTGACATACTTGTAATATCTTTTCAACAATCTGTTTGTTGGACTTAGTGACACTACTTTTAACCATTGAATGTGAAGCATTTTTGTACGAATCAAATAATGTGTTAAATTCCAATGTAATGTTGTCTATTTTAGCATAACAATTTCGCATGTCATACCATTCTCTGCAGCTGTTTACTATATATGAATGTAGATCCTTAAAATACGGGTCGTTGGTGCAAGTGTGCGGAAACTTTTCTTTTTGTTTTGGTTGACATACTTGTGATATATTTTTGTAAATATTTTTCTTAGTCAATGTGACACTACTTTTCACGTTTAAATAATAATTTTTGTACGCAACGGATGATCTTTCAAATTTCAAAATCAAATTGTCCATTTTTTCATAACATTTTAGCCTTTCTTCCCATTCTTCGCAGTTGTTTCGTATAATTGAACGTAGACCTTTAAAATTTGAGTCGTTGTTGCAACTTTCCGGAAACTTTTCTTCTTCTTCTCGTTGACATACTTGTAATATCTTTTCAACAATCTGTTTGTTGGACTTAGTGACACTACTTTTAACCATTGAATGTGCAGCCTTTTTGTACGAATCAGATAATGTGTTAAATTCCAATGTAATGTTGTCTATTTTAGCATAACAATTTCGCATTTCATACCATTCTTTGCAGCTGTTTACTATGTATGAATGTAGACCCTTAAAATACTCGTTGGTGCAAGTGTGCGGAAACTTTTCTTTTTGTTTTGGTTGACATACTTGTGATATATTTTTGTCAATATTTTTCTTAGTCAATGTGACACTACTTTTCACGTTTAAATCATAATTTTTGTACGCATCGGATGATCTTTCAAATTTTAAAATCAAATTGTCCATTTTTTCATAACATTTTAGTCTTTCTTCCCATTCGTCGCATTTGTTTTGCATATATAAACGTAGACCCTTAAGATACGGGTCGTTGTTGGTAGTTTCCGGAAACTTTTCTGCTAGTTTATTTCGACATGTTTGTAATGTCTTTTCACCAGTCTGTTTCTTAGACAAAGTAACATTACTTGTCACGTTTAAACGAGAAGGCTTATTGTACGCATCGGATAATTTGTCAATGTCCATTTTAATAATGTCCATTTGAGCATAACAATGTCGCTTCTTGTTCCATTCTTTGCAGCTGTTTACTATATATGAACGTAAGCCCTGAAAATACGGGTCGTCGGTGCAAATGTCCGGAAAACTATCTTTTTCTTGTCGTTGACACACTTGTGATATCTCTTCAACAATCTGTTTCTTTAAAAAAGTAACATTTTTATTCACATTCAAATGAGATATATTTTTGTACGCATCGGATAAACTGTCAATTTCCAATGTCATATTGTCCATTTTATCATAACATTGTAGCCTTTCTTTCCATTCGTCACAGCTCTTTTGCAAATATGAACGTAGACCCTTAAGATACGGGTCGTTGTTGGAAGTTTCCGGAAACTTTTCTGCTAGTTCATATCGACAAGTTTGTAATGTCTCTTTACCAATCTGTTTCTTTAACAAAGTATAATTTTTTTTCACGTTAACATGAGAAGGCGTTTTGTACGCATTAGATAATTTGTCAATTTCCGATGTCAGATTGTACATTTTAACATAACGTGGTAGTATTTTTTTCCATTCTTCGCAGCTGTTTCGTATATTTGAACGTAGACTTTTAAAATTTGAGTCGTTAGTGCAACTTTCCGAAAACTTTTCTTCTTCTTCTCGTTGACATACTTGTAATATATTTTCAACAATCTGTTTGTTGGACTTAGTGACACTACTTTTAACCATTGAATGTGAAGCCTTTTTGTACGAATCAGATAATGTGTTAAATTCCAATGTAATATTGTCTATTTCAGCATAGCAATTTAGCTTTTTTTTCCATTCTTTGCAGCTGTTTCGTGAACGTAAATCCTTAAAATACGGGTCGTTGTTGCAAGTAACAGGAAACTTTTTTGCTGGTTCATGTTCGCATTTTTGTAATGTGTTTTTACCAATCTGTTTCTTAGACAAAGTATCATTACTTTTGACAATTAAATAATAAGGCTTCTTGTATGCAGCGGATAATCTGTCAATCTCAAATTTAATATTGTCCATTTGAGCATAACAACTTAGCTTTTTTTCCCATTCTTTGCAGCTGTTTTGTATATTTGAACGTAGATCGTTAAAATACGGGTCGTTGGTGCAAGTTTCCGGAATCTTTTCTGCTAGTTTATTTCGACATGTTTGTAATGTCTTTTCACCAATATGTTCCTTAGACAAAGTATCATTACTTGTCACGTTTAAACGAAAAGGCTTATTGTACGCATCGGATAATTTGTCAATGTCCTGTTCTTCTTCTTTGCAGCTGTTTACTATATACGAACCTAAGCCCTGAAAATACGGGTCGTCGGTGCAAATGTCCGGAAAACTATCTTTTTCTTGTGATATCTCTTCAACAATCTGTTTCTTTAAAAAAGTAACATTTTTATTCACATTCAAATGAGAAATATTTTTGTACGCATCGGATAAACTGTCAATTTCCAATGTCATATTGTCCATTTTATCATAACATTGTAGCCTTTCTTTCCATTCTTTGCAAGTATTTTGTATATTTGAACGTAGACTCTCAATATACGGGTCATTGGTGCAAGTGTCCGGAAACTTTTCTGTTTGTTCACATGTTTGCAATGTCTTTTCACCAATCTGTTTCTTAGACAATGTAATATTATATTTTGCCATATGCTGGCTTTTAGCCAAAAACCTGATTCTGCCATCGTACTGCGACATTATATAACGTATATCGATGTTTAGTCTTTTGTTTGGGAAATCATCCGCAAGAGACCTGGCCTTATAGATCCTAACAACAAAATAAATTGAACACTATATCGTCACCTCCATGTTAAAGTAACGAATCTGCAAAAATCACTTTTTTCAGGAGAGCTAAAAACGTCTTGTTTTTAAATTTTGAAATATGCGCCATTAACTTTTGCCAATGTAAAATTACTTTAGGTTTATGAAATTACAAGCCCTGTCATATGATTTATGCCGATATTAATTTTAATCATTAAATAGGGAAATAATGCACATTCGTTAGTTTTGACAACATATAGAAACCTAAAAAATATCCCGTTTTAGATCATGCCAAAGTTACGAAAGTGGCATATTCGCTAGTTTGCATCAAACATTTTCAGTTTTGAGGCGTGCATTTTTACGAATCTTCATAGATATAAAAATAATTTTTTAGGGAAGTATTGTTTTATTCCTAATTACCTATTTAAAGTAAACACAAAATAAAATCTTAGTGTTAAAAAATAATTTTTTCTTGCTAACCCTTTCAATACCACTGACTCTAAGGACTAGCAGAGTATTTTAAATATTAATAATGGACAAGCATGAAAATGAGATTCTTCTTCTTCTTTTGTCGAATCAATAGATCTCGTCAAATTTTGCGTGTCCAGAATTCGGCTAGCCTAACCACTTCTGTGGTAGCGGCCATCAGGTCTTCGCGCGTGCAGGTGCTGGGGCACGCGGAGCAGGAAGTAAGGTGGGCCATAGTCTGGGGGGAGGCACCACACTCACACGTGTTGTTGGGGCTGTCAGTGTAGCTCCACCTGACCAGACTGTCCTTGCAGCGACCGACCTGGACCCTTAATCTGTTTAGTGACTTCCAGGTCAGCCATGACAAGTCGTGACCAGGGGGGAGACTTTCCTTCGGAGGTAGTAGTGGAGTGGGCGCCTCTTCTTTCCAAAGGTCGAGTCTCGCCTGAGATGGGTTGTCTGTTGCCGGTGGATTCACGCTGTGCAAGAAGCTTCGGCGGCTAGAGAGCCTTTGCGGTGCAGGGGAGCATTCGAACATTGGGTGTCGGGGATCTTGTTGTTTTTTACCCATTTCGACAGAACTGGCCACTTTTTGGCGGATTTCAGGTGGGGCGTTCCCTCTAAGCGGATAAAGCATACTCAGCGAGGTCGGCTTTAAGCAGCCCGTAATAATCCGACAGGTTTGATTCACTACTATATCCACTTGCTTGGCGTGTGCTGATCGGCTCCACACCGGGCAGGCATATTCGCCGGTTGAAAAGCACACTGCCAGCCCAGTCGTCCGTAGTACTGTTGGTGAGTCTCCCCATTTGGTGGACGTTAGTCGATGAAGGAGGTTATTACGGCTGGTGAAGTTTTTCCTCACACCTTCACAATTTGCCTCGTAAGTTAGTGCCCTGTCAAGAGCCACTCCTGGGTACCTCGGATGCGCACAGTGAGCGATTGGCACTTCTTCCCACGATACGTTGAGGGTGCGGTTGGCCTGATGATTACGCAGATGGAAGGCGCAAGTCTGCGTATTTGCAGGCTTCAGTGCATTCTCAACGTAGTACTGGTTTAGAACTGTTAGTGCAGCCGTAAGGTGTCTTTCTACGTCTTCAAACGACTTAGCTTGCGAAGCTAGGGCCAGATCATCAGCGTAAATAAAACGGTGCGTGTGGGCAGTAGATGGATGTTATATAAGAGAGGGGCGAGAACACTTCCCTGAGGAAGACGTTTTTCTGAGATCGCCATATACTTTTGTCCCCTGGCAGGTGCACTTAAAACCGGCGGTTGTAGAGCAATTCGCTGAGAAACTTTTCAAAATTTTGATCTTTACCGTTTCGCCCACTTTCCAGAGTAGTCTCTTTAGGTTCACGGTATCGAAGGCAGCAGACAAGTCGATAAACGCCGCTCCAGTTAAGTGACCCCTCTCAAACCCGTCTTCGATATGCTGCGTGAGATTTAGGGTTTGATTGCAGCATGACTTGCCTGACCTAAAACCTGCCTGCTCCGGTATAATAGTTTGGGATCAACGATGTTTGTGAGGAGGTTGAGAAGCATACGCTCAAACAGTTTGTATAAATAGCACAGCAAAGAGATGGGTAGCTTTTCGGTTCGTTACTCGGTTTTCCTGGTTTCAGTACTTTCAGTAATGCAAGAATTTTGGACTTTATCCATAGCCGGGGGATTTTAGCCATTGCAAGGCAGCCGTTGAAAAGCTGTAGCAGCCATGAGACAGCAACGGGGCGTAGATGTTGGATTTGCTCAACAGAGAAATTGTCAATGCCTGAGGCTTTACCATCTTTTAGGGTTTGATAGCTCTGACCATATCCCCCAGAACAAAAAGCTTGCTTATAGCGTGATTGTTTGATCTATCGTGAGTCTGCGAGGGGATCCTGCTCGGTCGCTTTAAGGGTTTACCGTTTAGTAGCAACTGGTGCGCTATTTGATTAGCCAAAACCAGGTTAGGAGTAGAGGCTTGTGGGGGTTCACTTGTAAGACTTCGTATGGTTGGCCATGCTTTTTTGCTGTTGTGCGTCATTTGATGCTGGTAATGATTCTGAACCATTTTGCGCGGCGTGACTTCGCTGATTTGTGACATAAGTTGTTCTCCTAGCTGCAGGGTTTCCTCGGAAAAAGGATCATTGTTGAAAGCGGCGTCGTATAGCTTCAGTAAACCGACTGATTCACCCTGGAAACCTGGGATATAAGATGTATAACAACCCCTGGGGACGAATTACGTGGACAAGGTGGCAACTATGTCGACAAACAGATCATAGTTTTCAGGATCTGGTGGAAGATTTAGACATTTTTCGTCTATGGCGTTGGCGTACTGTTCCCAGTTTGCCTTCGTGTAGTTAAAACGGCGTCTGAAAGGTACAGTGACGGGGCAAACAACCGGGCGGATGAGACAAAGTAGGGCCCTATGTTGGGTTCGAGGTATCGGTTGGCATACATATTTCAGAACTGGTAAATACGAGGTTCGGGTCGTAAAACAAAATTAAAATGTATTAGGAAAAAGTCGCGAATGTGTGCTGATTTTCTTAAAAAATCATAATGTACCATAGTAAATATTCTAATCTGCCACATTCGGAAATTTGCTACAGCGAAATACTCATTGCGACAAGCATGAGGCTGTAGCAAATTTACGAATACGACAAATTCATTACTTTACTATGGTGAAAATATTTTTTTTGCCTATATCAGATACCATAGCAAACATGCGAATATGACAGATTCGTTACTTTGCAATGGTGAAAATGATAATTTTGCTTATATCAAATACCATAGCAAACATGCGAATATGACAGTTTCGTTAGTTTGCAATGGTGAAAACAATGATATCGCCCAAATTAAATGCCATAGAAAAACAGCGAATATGGCATTCGTAACATTACCATGGTCAATTTTAAAAAAATGCAGCAAATTCGCTAGTTTACTACGTGGTAATTCCTGAACGAAAGCAGATAGAGATATGAAACTTTGCCAGGACGTGTAACTGATATTTGTGACTAGTGTCCCGTAAAAAACCCGATTTCTCAAAGGAGACAGGGCGGCGGCAGTATGGGACTTGGGCTATGACGATATATCGATAATGTTACGTTATTTAGATTTCGATATTTTATCTATGCTTTCGTGTAAAACCGCATCAAAATCAATTCAGTGAGTATTGAGAAAATCACTTGGGAACTTTTGTTTTCTTCATGGATATTTGGTGCATAGCTAGTTAGCAAGGGATAATGAATGAGCTATAATTTTTTGAACTATCATGGCTGGATTGTATAATGAAAAAGTGACATACCCTAACTAGGGTGACCACGTTACAAGTAACATTAAGGAATACATATTTTTATTCTCAACTCTGCCAGATTTTATTTATATTTCCTCTTGAGCATGTATAGATTAGAGGTCACATATCGTAACTAGGTGATCACATTTCTATTGAATCAAGGAAATAATAAAAAAAAACTCGGAACCACCGGGTCAGATTTTTATTTTCTCTAAGCATTTATAGATAAGAAGTAACCATTTTTTTCTATGGTGACCGCATTTGTATTGAATGAAAAAATATGTTTTTATTTTTCTGAAATACTGAAGGGTTAGATTTTTATTTTTCTGAAGCGTGTATAGTTAGAGGTTACCTATCCTTTTAAGGGTGACCACGTATGTATTACATCAGAAAATAAAAATCTTTTCTCAGAACTGCCAGCATAGCTTATAGATCACCTATCATAACTAGGGTGACCACGTTTGTATTGAATTAAAAAAAAAAAAACATTTTTTTTTCAAAACTGCCGGGTTGGATTTTTATTTTCTCTTACACATGTATAGCAAATAGGTAACCTATTTTAACTAGGGTGACCACGATTGTATTGAATGGAAGAAAAAATATTTTTTATTCTTTTCTCAGAACTGCCGGGTTAGATTTCTATTTTCTCTTAAACATGTATAGCAGATAGGTCACCTATTTTAACTAGGGTGACCACGTTTGTATTGAGTCAAAGAAAAAATATTTTTATTTTTTTTCTCGGAACTGCCGGGTCAGAATTATGTTTTCTCTCAAACATGTATAGCTAATAGGTCACCTATCTGAACTAGGGTGACCACGTTTGTATTGAATCAAACAAAAAAAAGTTAGGCCATATCCCAATGAAAAATGTTATTGAGCTTTTTCTCGAAATTGCCACGGCAGATTTTTATTTTATCGTAATTATGTATAAAGGAGAAGTAACACGTCAGAGTTAGGGTGACCATGTTTGTTAAAAACCGAGGACTAAAAAAAAAATTTTTTTTTCTCTACTCTCCCGGGACGGATTTTTTTCTTAATCCTTAATATTTATTACGACGAGGTTACATAACATAACTACAGTGACCACGTTTGTATTGAATCAAACGAACTCAAATTATGGCCATAGCCCAAGTTCGCCCAGTCGCCTTTGGCAGATTCGTTACTTTAACATGGAGGTGACGATATAGCGTTTTACGCGTATTTTCGGTATTTTCTTCTGATTTCTATAAATCTATTCATATTTTCATTGTTTTCCTTGTTGACATGATTATTTACTACTACTGACAGAATGTCAACGTCTCACCTTTGACGGCTATCTCATAGAGCCGCGTACTTCTCTATTAAAAAGTTACTACACTATAGCCCTCTACCTCTTTCTAATTTCTGACCTCCTGGTACTCGATTCTAAATTTATATCGCGCTGGCACTCTTTCACTCCTCCTGGAAACGAGACCTCCGAGCCCTCCGAAGCCACCGGACTGCCCTCGTCGCCTGGACAAACCACTACATCATCAGGGCGACAAACCTCCACCATCAGCACTGGCAACTGGCAAGAAGACGGGCCGCTGACAAATCTCAAGGTTTTGAAATTCGAAATCAGAATGAAGACTGGAACATTCTCGAACACCTAGCAAGCATATAAAAGCCCCGTCAGCTGCCAACCTGACAGTTCTTGATCAGCCACTGAAGACTTCAGCAAATACTCAAGAGTACGAATACTGACAAGAAAATCTAATACAGCAAGTCTGCAACTATGTCTGCCGAAGCGCATTACGTCGTGGTCTACGCGCCGAAGACTCAAGTCCTGTGAACCAGTCCTCGGTCTGCGCCCTACGCTCCACGGATGCCCAGCGAGTGCCACGCGCTACCTTTTGAGGCCCTCTTCCGTTCTAGGAGGTCTTTTGATTCTCTGTAGTTAATAAAAGCACTCTCTTTTATTTACTATCTTTTCCTGCCACGGTTCCCCGTTGCTCGTGAGGATACCAGGCTTGTTAGGGCGCCTACACACAGGACACTCTACCCACACCTACTCACTCACGCCCCCAGGGGCCACAGGCACTCGTGCTAGCGAGATCACTCTACATTACCTAGCTACTAAGTTACACCTGCGGTTACCTCGGTTCCCTGAGTGCCGGTGCCTCTAGGAACCTGGGTAACACGACAACTACACTCATATCGATAGTAAAATATCGACATTTACCCCAACACTATTTTTTTTCTCTTTGAGGTGGCATCACTCCAAATGTCAAACTTGTGTCAAACTACTCGCAGGAATTATGACCGGGACTATAACTTTTTATTTCATAGATTTCATATTTTGTTTGACTATGAAAACGAAACTGTCTCGATTTTTTTGATGGAGAGTTTATAAGGTCTATAAAATACGAATATTATTAAAAGTCCGATTGTTCTAATATTCATTTATTACGCAATTTTATACAGCCAAATTCAATGAAAAACTCCGAAAATCTCATAGAACACCAAAAACAAAACAATATCGCGTTGCCGCTCAATTCAAATATGACAGTGTTGCCAGCCAGTAACACCATATTCAACGAGACTTATATTAACTAATCGATAATCGGTTATCAATGAACTTGCTTAATAAACAAATATTAATGGCAAACGGCCCAGCTCAGCTTTAGTATTGGCAAACGGCCCAGCTCTGTTGTCTCAGCTATGTTTTCGTAGCAGCTATGTTTTTGTAGCCTGATTTTGTAGCCCATTTTTGAAGCACAACTTGAATCTTCTAAAATCATTCTGCTCTTGTATTGTAGTACATACAGCTCTCCGCCTGGGTTGCCATCTGTTACAATCGGCCATCCTTAAACAATTGCCCCGCAATTGGGGCACACACACACCATGTTAGAATTCAACACACATCAGTTTAACTTTCAAGTTAATCAATCAAGACCTTCCGGTCTAACTGCTCATCACTCGAGCTACCAGAGTCTGAGTCCGGCACAGCACTTTTATAAGAATGTAAAGAATCAGCAGCTACCAGTCCAAAGAGGTTTGGGGTCGGGTTGCATAAAATTTTAAGTCATATTTTTATTAGGCATATGATCAATAGTCATAATGAATTCAAGTCATAACATCAACACGCATAACCATTGAGGCATAAATTACAGAGTCATAATGTCAATAAGCATTAATAGACATGGTACTCATTAACATAATTTTAAAAACGCATAATATTCCATAACCATTCTTCGATAAACATTAAGCATACATGTCAACCTGACACAACCTAACCTACCGAAAATCTGCAGTTATTTTTTTTACTGCGGGGTCTACATAATAAATACGTTGGACATCATTCTACAATACTGTGTTTGAATCCAATGTTTCCCATATAAAAATTCTAGCTGCCCGTCAGCGGTTTCACCTGCTGCAACCTTTTATTCCGCGGGAAAAAAAGCATTACTCGCCAAGAGATGTCGCTGTTAGTTTTCGGCGAAAACGTTTAAAACGCGAATCGGCTCAGTCACGCCACCTTTGCAAAAATATTGGAATATGCGTGATCCCATAGGAATAAGACATTTTCCCGTGGTAAAAAGTAGCCTATGTGTTATTCCAGATACTCTTCTATATTTGTGCAAAATTTCATGTCAATCTAATCAGCCGTTTTAGCGTGATGTCGTAACAAACACACACACAAACATCCGCCTTTATAATATTAGTAGGATGCTGATTATGCGACTTTAAAAGATAATTATGCGACTCTAAATTAGTGTAAAACAAAATAAGGCAAAAGAATAGTATGACTATCAATGCAGTATGACAAATAAACATTCTTCTAAACAAATAGTATGACAAAGAAAATTATGTGAATCTAGTTATGCCAAGTATACAACGTGTTACAAAACAACAAATAAATCCGAAAGGGTGTTGAAAGGTCCGTTGCAAAGAGTCAATTAACAAAAAATTAGAGCCGTAGTATCGTTTTTGAAAATTAAGAAAAAATATTATTTTTATCGAATTACATTTATTTTTAATCGTGGCATCGCAGCACTATTTTTGACAGCTCAAAGTTCAAATGAAGTTACCGACGCGGCGCAGCGCAGTTCGGTCTACATTGCTGGCTATTACATGAATGGCATCAATACAAGAAACTAAGTCACCAGCAATGTATGCCGATGCGGGCTTTGTTCGCCAGGTAGTGTAGCACCTGACCTATACTAGTGATGTGATTATTTCATCGACTGATAATAATGAAAAATATTCTTTTTTTTGGTCAGTTATGTAACAGGTTGTATAAGGAACTTCAACAATATGCAGAACAACGGTATCCCATCCAGAGAACTTTTATAACCACCCATGCCTTTAACTCTACTCATTTTGTATCGATCGTTGTCTAACACTTTAACAATCACGTGACATTGAAATTGGAAGAATATGGTATCGCGACTATCTCATTTTAGCCATTGGGCAGACATTATATTATCTCTGTATCTAAGGTTTACTGGAAGAGATTTGTTTTAGAAATAAGGTGACCTGTTGTATATTGTTCTTATGTTATGTCCAAATAATTAATACAAGTTGTTGCTATTATTTTCTTTCTGCAATGCCTACAATGCAGAATGTAAATCCTACATCCACATTTAATATACCGACTTACCAGATTGACAGAAAATATTCATTGCTCATATTAATATTGGATATAACATTTTGCCAAAGGTATTCAGATTGCAATTTCTACTAGGCAAACCTACATACTAAAGCCTATGTTATGTACTAATCTGGTTCAATTTATGACTGACAAGTGTATATGTTCTAATGCCTACTTCATTAAGAAATACATGTGTAGAACCTATTTCAGAAGAAACGATTTTGAAATTACAGCCTAGGTACTGATTTTAGTCACATAACACATTTGATGAATTCCATGCATGCAACAACAGTTCTTTGTTATTCAAGCATTTTAATCGGATGTGAAACTCTGACACCAGGGTTCATCGGGTTGTTGGACGACTCAGTGTTCCACACAAAGATAAGAAATTAACACTTACTTACTTATTGATTTTATCCTTGGCATCCCATACTTTCTTATTGGCCCCGAGAGACATTGATTTTGAACCTTACTACAAGCTTCTACAATGTTAAATGTAAGTATCTTAGGTCTACAAGCTATCTAAAACTATTCTGTAACATTGTGAGGATAAAATGCATGAAGAAAACCTATTTATTCTTACACTGCTGGTAAATGGCTGCAGTATCAGTAGCCTATTAACTTTTGGTTACAAAGTTAATACAAACGAAGCAAGCGGAAAAAATTCACACCGCCGGCGGGATTTGAACCCACGTCTTCTGACAATAGCCTTTTTAGCTCTAAATGGTCACATCGCTTCATTGTAATAGCTCCCCTTATATCTTGCTACAACCAATTGAACTGTGTCAACTAAGTGAAACGATAGTAACATAATGAAAGCATAGCACCTGATATAAACAAGCTTCCAGTAGGGCTTCTAATGCAGGTCCTATAGATACCACTCTTGTGACCGGCCAGCCGCCACATGTGAAATGCTCCATTGACAGTTTAGCTGGCTGCCATGACCGCTCCTCTGTTGTCGCTGACAGGCAAATTCCAGCCAGCCCAGTTCAGATACCAGGAACACTCTCACTTGACAAGAAGCACAATAATTCATAGCTGTGAACAATTAAAACATGGCATGTAATGACTGCTTAGGTTTTATCTGAAACTTTCTCCTGAATACCAGAAATAAATGGAAACAGAATGGTTACATGACCTTATAACTTCCTTGTAGCGCTGCCTTAAACCAGAATTACTGCCGCCAGCCATCGGTTGCAGCTGCCGCATATCACTCCGCACGGACAGGAATACTTCAGCTTGCACTGAACAGTTTGCCAGCACAGCGCCATGGCAAGTGTAAGGGAGGGCACAATCCAGGGCACATCGAAAACTCTCGTATACAGCTCTTCAGGTTAAACGCATAGCTCTGACAATGCGTTCCGTCGCCTGTGATCATGACTATGGGGCTATCAGCACCAAAACAAATTGAACCGCGCAGTTCTTATGTATTTTCTGGATCAAATGGCCTGTTTTCTTTTGTCCGGCAGTTGTATTATTCAAAAGGGCCTAGCCACCTCTGCCACTTGATTCACAACTTTCACGAAATAGGTAATTTATTTTGATCATTTCTGTTTTATTTATGTTAGACCTCGTTCGTCTGACACATCGGTTTTGTTTGGCGTGGCGAATTTGGCGGGGACCCACAATGCACGACATAGGTACTCAATGCATATCAGGTGCACGGCAGTGTATTGTACAACAGAACATTGTGCAGATGAATAGTCTTGAAATACGGTCCCGGCGGGCCCCGGACTAAATGTACAGGCGGAATCTTGATTAGCTTGCTAGCTTTAGCTTCGGCTTGCTTGGACGCCTAATGCCCTCGGTTTCTGTTCTATATTTCTTCATCATAACTGGGATCGAACTCTGGGATCAAACTTGAGTTTCATTTCCTTTTAAAGGAGAGTTTTGTAGGTACAGATTCTCGAAAAGTGGGACGTGGAAAAGTGCGTGCTGGTGTATCCGTCTCACTTCGAGACGCATTTCTGATATTTTCTACATTTTCACACTTTCAGTGCCATCACACCTACGTAAACGTCGTTGTATGGTTTCTGCATTAGCACGTTTCATTTGCACTTTTATCGCATATCCCACTTCTGAATATAAAATACGAATATTATTAAAAGTCCGATTGTTCTAATATTCATTTATTACGCAATTTTATACAGCCAAATTCAATGAAAAACTCCGAAAATCTCATAGAACACCAAAAACAAAACAATATCGCGTTGCCGCTCAATTCAAATATGACAGCCCGCATAGTGCTGCCAGCCAGTAACACCATATTCAACGAGACTTATATTAACTAATCGATAATCGGTTATCAATGAACTTGCTTAATATACAAATATTAATGGCAAACGGCCCAGCTCAGCTTTAGTATTGGCAAACGGCCCAGCTCTGTTGTCTCAGCTATGTTTTTGTAGCCTCATTTTGTAGCCTGATTTTGTAGCCCATTTTTGAAGCACAACTTGAATCTTCTAAAATCATTCTGCTCTTGTATTGTAGTACATACAGCTCTCCGCCTGGGTTGCCATCTGTTACAGGGCCTTTGAAATTCACTGCAAATATTTTAAGGGCATGCGTAAATATGTATAAGAAAAACATCCAAGGCATTTAAAAAAAAATCGACACGCTAGATTTTTTTCATTTCCAAACAAACTTTTTAATTAATTACGTGAACAGCCTTTGACTGACCCGACTGCCCTTCCGTCGCATAAACAGGATTCACTTACACGGCACGCACACTAGCAACCAACCAATCACAGCACCTTTATTTGGCGCGTAAATTAAATTCGTCGCAGTGTGTGTTTGTAGGACAAACAGGGTGCACTTTTTTTCGTTTCGTTTTTTTAGTTAAATGCAATTTTCCCGAAAACTAACGTGTAGATTTTTTTAAAACTTTGCCTAGTACATACTTATATTTTATTTGATCTGCCCCTAAAATATTTGCAGTGAATTTAATAGGACCTTATATATCAAGTGATATAAATCTTCGAACCCTGATTCACGGTCATCTTGCGTTTGCTTTTAAAGACGATTAATTTTTGCTTGATATTCTTCGTTTTGTGTAACCAAGTTTGTGATAGCTAGATTGATTTCGAGGTTCATTTCTGTCATATCGTGTAGTTTCGTATTTATACTACTTACTTACCTATTTGCAGCCTCTGCGCTTAGATAAGGTATTTAATTTATTTCTTAAAAATCGAAAACTCATCCGGTGACGAAAGAAGTTCCTCACTTGGCCGTTTGTAGTTGCGCTTGGAGACGTTTGCGAAACGATTGATCTGTAGGTCTGAAGAATGGAGTGTTTTCGGTTGACAACGTTTTACCAGGGTTAGTCGAGAAGAAAGTAGACGATTGCGTTGTTGACATCTTGGTGTAGGCCTATTTTCGCCGTTGCGTTGTATTGGTTTTATCTGATTTTTGCCTTGCAATACATACCTATGTGTTAAGTATTATCTTACATGTAGTGTGATCTACTCATATCGACGTTATATCGTTATTTACAGATTACTGTTATTATTTTTGGAGTTTTTCCTTATTCTCGGCTTTAGAAAAGCCGGTTCTCTGATGCTACGGCCCTACTGGGCCTACTCATCTCGACATTACCTCGTCGGTATCTACAGATAATAATTATTATTATTATGATAACTACTAATAGTATTATAAAGATCGTTATCCATATTGTCCATGTAGGTCGAGTTTGCGTTGAATTTCCTGCTGTTGGTTTTTGTTTTGTCCATTCTTTGCAGCTGTTTCGTATATTTGAACGTAGGCCCTTAAAATACGGGTCATGGGTGCAAGTGAACGGAAATTTTTCTATTTGTTCTCGTTGACATACTTGTGATATCTGTTCAACAATCTGTTTCTTTAACAAAGTAACATTAATTTTCACATTCAAATGAGAAGGCTTTTTGTACGCATCGGATAATCTATCAATTTCCAATGTCATATTGTCCATTTTATCATAACATTGTAGCCTTTCTTTCCATTCGTCGCAGCTCTTTTGCAAATATGAACGTAGAACCTTAAGATACGGGTCGTTGCTGGAAGTTTCCGGAAAATTTTCTGCTAGTTCATGTCGACAAGTTTGTAATATCTTTTCACCAATCTGTTTCTTTAACAAAGTAAAATTTTTTTTTACGTTCAAATGAGAAGGCTTTTTGTACGCATTGGATAATCTGTGAATTTCCGAAGTCAAATTGTCCATTTTATTATAACATTGTAGCCTTTTTTTCCATTCTTCGCAGCTGTTTCGTATATTTGAACGGAGACCTTTAAAATATGACTCGTCAGTGCAATTTTCCGGAAACTTTTCGTTTTCTTCTCGCTGACATAATTGTAATATATTTTCAACAATCTGTTTCTTAGCCTTAGTGACACTACTTTTAACGTTTAGGTGAGAAGGTTTTTGGTACGAAGCGGATAATCTGTCATAAATCAATGAAATATTGTCTATTATAGCATAACAATTTCGCATGTCATACCATTCTTTGCAGCTGTTTCGTATATTTGATCGTAGACCCTTTAAATACGTGTCGTTGGTGTAAGTGTTCGGAAACTTCAATTTATGTTCTTGTTGACATACTTGTGATATCTCTTCAACAATCATTTTCTTAGTCAAAGTGACACTACTTTCCACGTTCAAATGAGAATTTTTGTACGCATCGGATAATTTTTCAAATTTCAATGTCAAATTGTCCATTTTATAATAATATAGTAGCCTATTTTTCCATTCGTCGCATTTGTTTTGCATATATAAACGTAGACCCTTAAGATACGGGTCGTTGTTGGAAGTTTCCGGAAACTTTTCTGCTAGTTTATTTCGACATGTTTGTAATGTCTTTTCACCAATCTGTTTCTTAGACAAAGTAACATTACTTGTCACGTTTAATTGAGAAGGCTTTTTGTACGCATCGGATAATTTGTCAATGTCCATTCTAATTATGTCCATTTGAGCATAACAATTTCGCTTCTTGTTCCATTCTTTGCAGCTGTTTACTATATATGAACGTAAGCCCTGAAAATACGGGTCGTCGGTGCAAATGTCCGGAAATTTATCTTTTTCTTGTCGTTGACATACTTGTGATATCTCTTCAACAATCTGTTTCTTTAAAAAAGTAACATTTTTATTCACATTCAAATGAGAAATATTTTTGTACGCATCGGATAATCTGTAAATTTCCAATGTCATATTGTCCATTTTATCATAACATTGTAGCCTTTCTTTCCATTCGTCGCAGCTCTTTTGCAAATATGAACGTAGACCTTTAAGATACGGGTCGTTGTTGGAAGTTTCCGGAAACTTTTCTGCTAGTTCATATCGACAAGTTTGTAAAGTCTTTTCACCAATCTGTTTCTTTAACAAAGTACCATTTTTTTTCACGTTCACATGAGAAGGCGTTTTGTACGCATTAGATAATTTGTCAATTTCCGATGTCAAATTGTACATTTTAACATAACATGGTAGTCTTTTTTTCCATTCTTCGCAGTTGTTTCGTATAATTGAACGTAGACCTTTAAAATTTGAGTCGTTGGTGCATTTTTCCGGAAACTTTTCTACTTCTTCTCGTTGACATACTTGTAATATCTTTTCAACAATCTGTTTGTTGGACTTAGTGACACTACTTTTAACCATTGAATGTGAAGCATTTTTGTACGAATCAGATAATGTGTTAAATTCCAATGTAATGTTGTCTATTTTAGCATAACAATTTCGCATGTCATACCATTCTCTGCAGCTGTTTACTATATATGAATGTAGATCCTTAAAATACGGGTCGTTGGTGCAAGTGTGCGGAAACTTTTCTTTTTGTTTTGGTTGACATACTTGTGATATATTTTTGTAAATATTTTTCTTAGTCAATGTGACACTACTTTTCACGTTTAAATAATAATTTTTGTACGCAACGGATGATCTTTCAAATTTCAAAATCAAATTGTCCATTTTTTCATAACATTTTAGCCTTTCTTCCCATTCGTCGCATTTGTTTTGCATATATAAACGTAGACCCTTAAGATACGGGTCGTTGTTGGAAGTTTTCGGAAACTTTTCTGCTAGTTTATTTCGACATGTTTGTAATGTCTTTTCACCAATCTGTTTCTTAGACAAAGTAACATTACTTGTCACGTTTAAACGAGAAGGCTTATTGTACGCATCGGATAATTTGTCAATGTCCATTCTAATTATGCCCATTTGAGCATAACAATTTCGCTTCTTGTTCCATTCTTTGCAGCTGTTTACTATATATGAACGAAAGCCCTGAAAATACGGGTCGTCGGTGCAAATGTCCGGAAAACTATCTTTTTCTTGTCGTTGACACACTTGTGATATCTCTTCAACAATCTGTTTCTTTAAAAAAGTAACATTTTTATTCACATTCAAATAAGAAATATTTTTGTACGCATCGGATAAACTGTCAATTTCCAATGTCATATTGTCCATTTTATCATAACATTGTAGCCTTTCTTTCCATTCGTCACAGCTCTTTTGCAAATATGAACGTAGACCCTTAAGATACGGGTCGTTGTTGGAAGTTTCCGGAAACTTTTCTGCTAGTTCATGTCGACAAGTTTGTAAAGTCTTTTCACCAATCTGTTTCTTTAACAAAGTATCATTTTTTTTCACGTTCACATGAGAAGGCATTTTGTACGCATTAGATAATTTTTCAATTTCCGATGTCAAATTGTACATTTTAACATAACATGGTAGTCTTTTTTTCCATTCTTCGCAGTTGTTTCGTATATTTGAACGTAGACCTTTAAAATTTGAGTCGTTGGTGCAATTTTCCGGAAACTTTTCTTCTTCTTCTCGTTGACATACTTGTAATATCTTTTCAACAATCTGTTTGTTGGACTTAGTGACACTACTTTTAACCATTGAATGTGAAGCATTTTTGTACGAATCAGATAATGTGTTAAATTCCAATGTAATGTTGTCTATTTTAGCATAACAATTTCGCATGTCATACCATTCTCTGCAGCTGTTTACTATATATGAATGTAGACCCTTAAAATGCGGGTCGTTGGTGCAAGTGTGCGGAAACTTTTCTTTTTGTTTTGGTTGACATACTTGTGATATATTTTTGTCAATATTTTTCTTAGTCAATGTGACACTACTTTTCACGTTTAAATAATAATTTTTGTACGCAACGGATGATCTTTCAAATTTCAAAATCAAATTGTCCATTTTTTCATAACATTTTAGCCTTTTTTCCCATTCGTCGCATTTGTTTTGCATATATAAACGTAGACCCTTAAGATACGGGTCGTTGTTGGAAGTTTCCGGAAACTTTTCTGCTAGTTTATTTCGACATGTTTGTAATGTCTTTTCACCAATCTGTTTCTTAGACAAAGTAACATTACTTGTCACGTTTAAACGAGAAGGCTTATTGTACGCATCGGATAATTTGTCAATGTACATTCTAATAATGTCCATTTGAGCATAACAATTTCGCTTCTTGTTCCATTCTTTGCAGCTGTTTACTATATATGAACGTAAGCCCTGAAAATACGGGTCGTCGGTGCAAATGTCCGGAAAACTATCTTTTTCTTGTCGTTTACACACTTGTGATATCTCTTCAACAATCTGTTTCTTTAAAAAAGTAACATTTTTATTCACATTCAAATGAGAAATATTTTTGTACGCATCGGATAAACTGTCAATTTCCAATGTCATATTGTCCATTTTATCATAACATTGTAGCCTTTCTTTCCATTCTTTGCAAGTATTTTGTATATTTGAACGTAGACTCTCAATATACGGGTCATTGGTGCAAGTGTCCGGAAACTTTTCTGTTTGTTCACATGTTTGTAATGTCTTTTCACCAATCTGTTTCTTAGACAATGTAATATTACTTTTCACGTTTAAATGAGAAGGTTTTTTGTACGTATCGGATAGACTGTTAATGTTCAATCTAATATTGTCCATTTCTGTATAACATTTATGCTTTTCTTCCCATTTTTTGCAGCTGTGTCGTATATTTGAATGTAGACCCTTAAAATGCGGATCGTTGGTGCAACTGTCCGGAAACTTTTCTGCTTCTTTATGTTTACATGTTTGTGAAGCCTTTTCAGCAATCTGTTCCTTAGACAAAGTAACATTACTTTTCACGTTTAAATGAGAAGGCTTCTTGTACGCATCAGAAAATCTTTCAAATTCCAATCCAATAGAGTCCATTGCAGCATAACATTGAGGCTTTTCTTTCCATTCTTTGCAGCGGTTTTGATTATTCGCATACTTTCGTTGTACCTTAAAAAACGAGTCGTTGGTGCAATAGTTCGGAAACTTTGCTTTTTTGTCACGTTCACATAATTGTGATATCTTTTCTGCAATCTGTTTCTTAGAAGTAAATTTTTTCTCGTAATTGTACGCAACGAATAAATCGGTAAGTTCGAATGTAATATTGTCCAATTGAACATAACAAACAACCTTTAATTTCCATTCTTCGCAGATTTTAACAATATTTGATTTTTGAGCTAAAAAATACGGTTCATATTCGCATGTTTTCGTTAAATACCGAGTAAATGAGGGGGTGTCAGGAAATTCACAATGATATCTTACGTTATCAACTATAACTTGCCTCACAATAGAATCCCCATGATTTCTACTTATCTTTAATTTTTCAGGATCTTTATATATTGCGATTGCTTCTTCAACGGACCCTTTTGCTCTATCTATAGAACCATAACAATATTTCTCGTTTTCGTCCCATTCTCTGCAGATATTTCTGAACAATAATTTAATTGAACCAGAATACCCGTGGTGTTCGTAGCATCTGTCCAATCCGTAATCTCTGTTTGCTTCATGTTTTAGACGTTCCGAACAAAATTGTAATATGCTATCAATATGATGTCTCTCTAATGTAACATTTTGGAACGGAACGATTAATTGATCATATTCATGGAGAGCATCTTTGTAATACTTGACTTCCTCGTCACAGGCTATTAACAGATCTTCATACGCCGATATGCCAGACAAGGATGTTAAAACAACTACCATTAAGTAATCACTCCTCATATTTTATCGATACAAAATTACCTTAGCTATAAAGCCAACCGGGAAAAACCTGAAAATAATTGTATTATACTCTTTGTGAACAATCATAAAAGTAAAAATTCAACTTCTTGTTTTTGTGGCGTTTTCAATGATTTTGAAAATATTCTAGTGTTTGAGTGGAAAAAATTTGAAAATCTGTCTAGCAAACTGTCAAGAATTTGTCTCGTCTAGAACCACAAATTATTCAGTCAGTCCAGCCAGTAGTACCAGCTGTCACTGACAGGCAGTGGTGGACGCTCGGGTGGACCACAGACCTACTAGGTCTGTGGGGTGGACGGTTTGCCCAAGGAGGTTTCATTTGCTCCCTACGGTCGTAAGGAGGACTCACTCTTTATAACTCTTACACGAAATTCAACTTTATGTATTGTTGATACGGTTGATTTTGCTTTGGAACCACCATATATGAAAAAAAACGGTCCAGCAGAGAGCATTTAATAAGTAGCTGTGTCCCTCTCACACAGTTGCACTATCAATGATAGAAGTAACCAAATAAATAGGTAGGTACACTGATATTTTATCAACAATTGAAAGAAAAATAACTGTTCTTTTAATCTTTAGATGAAATAACATAGCCGTAGTATTTTATAAGTGACGAATTTACAAAACATGAGTATTGTTGAGGCAATAGTAGTATTTATTTTGTACCGACTTTTGGCAATAATGTTAAACGTCACTTTTCGCGGCGTTGTAAAAATATTGATTTCTTGCAAGTTTCGTATTTTTTGCAAAAATATAGCCTATTTGCATAACAGTTTGATAAAACATGGTTACTATTTGTGCAAAGAGGAGTTTTAAGAAGAAATCTGACCTAGATTGTGGGTTATCCTTTCATAAGTAAGTTTTTCTCTAGTTTTTGTTTGTAGGGTGACCACAATGTTTCCTATGTAGGTACAAACGTACTGCGCAAAAATTACAAAATACTGGTGAAGTATGCAGAGCATAAGCCGTAAAAGAGGGATAGATGTTTTTCAGAAACACAACGATACTTTACATTAGAAACCAATGAAAATTAAAAATGCAATTATCTCGAAAACCGTGCGTCGTAGAGCAAAATTAAGTAAATTCTCGTACTATAATATTTATTAAAATCCGTTAAACTTAAAATCAAGCCTCTATTTGCTCCACACCATCCAACGGTATTTTTCTATTTTACTACTGTTCCATTTGGCTTACTTTCCCATTTAACCAACTTACCCATTTTATCAACTGGCCCTATTTTCCTATTGGACGGCTATCCCGTTTAGGACACTTTTCCATTTGACCTTTCTTACTTTCGTGAATGCTCTACATTTCCTTATGGTCCACTTTTCCATTTATTCCACTTCAGTTTTGGAATTTATGCCTTTACTAGCTGTTACCCGCGGCTTCGCCCACGTACTTATAGGGGATTTATCAATTAGTTGCGTAATCTAAACGACACATCGTAAGGCGAAAAACTGGGAGGGCACTAAAATCATAGACGGGAAAAGCTTTTTTCCGGGATAGTAAGCAGTCTATTTTAATCTCCAGCCTTTCATCTAACTGCACACCCAAAAAAAACTGCGTGAAATAGCTGCATGATATTCATCTATGTATGTAGTATGAATGTATTCTCATGCTAAACAAAAATCGGTTTTCCAATCCAATCCAAGCCTATGTCACTCCCAGCCTCTCACCTAACTGCAAACCCAAAAAAACTGCATGATGCTCTGTTGTGACGTGAAAGAAGGACAAACAAACAAACACACTTTCGCATTTATAATATTAAGTATGGAAGTATGGATATGGATTTTCGAGTTTCGAGTTTAGGCGCGCTATCCTTCGTACATCTGTGGTAAGTTGTAATTTTTTTAGTGCAATTATTTTAATAGGTGAACCAGTCCATGAAACCGGACAACTTTTCTGACTGATGTTTTTGGGTAAGGTTGTTTAGTTTCATGAACTGACTCAAACTTTAAAAAAATCAGATAGTCTTTACTAAGACATCAGCAGGTACATACAGAGCCGTACTGGTGAAAAAGTTTCCTTGCAGCAGATAAATATTAAGAACTAGCTGCCCGTCAGCGGTTTCACCCGCTGCAACCTATTATTCCGCGGGAGGAAAGCTTTATTCGCCAAGAGATGTCGCTGTTAGTTTTCGCCGAAAACGTTTAAAACGCGAATCGGCTCAGTCACGCCACCTATTTCAAAAATATTGGAAAAAGCGTGATCCCGTGGGAATGGGAAATTTTTCCGTGGTAAAAAGTATCCTATGTGTCATTCCAGATGCCCTTTTATATTTCTGCAAAGTTTCATGTCAATCTAATCAGCCGTTTTTGCGTGATGTCGTAACAAACACACACACAAACATCCGCCTTTATAATATTAGTAGGATAGTAAAAAGGATTACAATGCTTATAAAATGTACATTGATAAATGCAAATTGTCAGTTTTCTTAGATGACAGCTTGTGGCCATCGGGAATTATTTTCCGGCGGTTTTTGCCTCGGTTACCTAACTACATCAACGGAGGCAGAGGGAATGACGCTTCTAATCAATTATTATCTAATGGATAGTACGACCACTAGTACGTTCATAACTTTTAATTGTAAAAACGTAAAAAGAGGTGCTGAGTGCGTAAGAGAACTATGTAAAATTACTGATGTGCTCGCACTTCAGGAAACCTGGCTTTACTCGCATGATCTGTCAATGCTGGGTAATATTGATACAAACTTCAGCTTCACTGCAAAATCTTCGATGGATCTGTCGTCTGGTATTCAGCGCGGTCGTCCCTATGGCGGTGTCGCGTTACTGTGGCGGAAAAGCTTATTTCGTAGTGTATCGATAGTGCAGTGCGCGAGTGATCGAATTATCGCCATCAAACCACGTATTGATGACAAACGTGAAATTCTAATTATTTGTGTCTATATGCCCACTGATGAACCGGCTAATCTGCCTGAATTTTCACAATGTTTAGGAGAAGTGAGTGCCATTATACAGGACAGTAACGTGGAAGCGACTTTTATATTGGGTGATTTCAACGCCCACCCCACGGAGGATTTCGGCAATGAACTAGCAGACTTTTGTTGTGAAAACAGTTGGACTTGTGTCGACCTTTTGAAATTAGGTATTTCGTCCAATACCTACACCTTTCTTAGTGATGCTAACGGTTGTAAAAGCTGGCTCGATCATTGTATTGTAACTGAATCAGCACTGCAGACGGTAGTTAGTGCTAAAGTCTATAATGATGTGTATTGGTCGGATCACTTTCCCTTGGAGATTTAATGTAATTTAGGCTTAATTAAATCTAAAGTTATGATTACTGAAAACTTATGTAATAACGGTGTGTGGGGTGTTAGGGAGCCTGACGAAATAGATACCTATCGTAAAATGTGTAATGATGGCTTCAGAAATATTGATTTTCCAAATGAATTTCATGATTGTGCCGATAGGATGTGTAATAACTCAGAACATAGGAAGATTATAGATAACTTGTACTATAACATCGTTAATATTATGCACCAGGCATCAGTAAAAAGTCGCAAAGTTAAGGCTAAGTCTAAGAAGGTAAAAAGTGTGTATGGTTGGAATAAACACGTCAAAGAGGCGCACAGACGGGCTAGAGAGGAATTTCTTCTTTATACTCAATATGGCAAGCCCAGCAGTGGGCCGATCTTTGAGAAAATGCGTAATAGCCGTAAGATTTTTAAATCGAGACTCAAATACTGCCATAATAATCAGGAGCAGATCCGGATGGACATACTTGCTTCACAACACTCAGCTAAAAAGTTTAATAAATTCTGGAAAGGAACTAAAAGTTTAAATAACAAAGTTAGTCTGCCTGTGAGTGTTGAGGGAGCGAGTGAGCCTAAGGATATTGCAAATATATTTAAGGATGTTTTTCTGGTCCAGTCTCGTGTGCCGTTGGTTGTTGATGCTGAGCCATGCCATGTGGAAAAACCAGTTGAAATTTCAGCTAAAGAGGTGGACAGTGTGATTAAAAATATGAAAAGAGGCAAATCACCTGGGCATGACGGGCTCAGCGTCGAACACTTGCAGCATGCTGGGTATCACCTGTGTAGAGTTCTGGCCATGTTTTTCATATTTTGTCTGCGTCACTCGTACTTACCTTATGACCTCATGAGAACTATAGTTGTGCCTATTGTGAAGAACCCTACTGGAGACACCTCAGATAAAAGTAACTATAGACCAATTTCACTGGCTACAATAATCGCAAAAGTCATAGACGGTTACTTAATAAACATTTAGATAGGGTACAATCCATGATACATAATTTGGATTTTGTGAGGGTTTGTTTGTCTACAGAGAGTGCTATATTGGCTTTAAAACATACCGTGCAATATTATGTGTCGAGAAAAACGCATGTATATGCATGTTTTTAGATTTATCCAAAGCTTTTGACCTCGTGTCATATGAAAAGCTTTGGATGAAACTAAAAGATGCAGGAGTAGCTCGGAAATAGTCTCCATGTTTTCTTACTGGTACTCTCATCAATCAAATGCCGTAAGATGGGGAAATGTATATTCTGATGAGTATCAGCTAGAATGCGGGGTTCGGCAGGGAGGTTTAACATCTCCTCGTCTGTTCAACATCAATGTAAACGGACTCATTGAGGAGCTCAGTAGCATACATGTCGGGTGTCATGTAAATGACGTTTGTGTCAATAACCTAAGCTACGCTGATGACATGGTGCTGCTGAGCCCCTCGATGAGTGGGTTGAGAAAATTGTTAGATGTGTGTGAGTCTTATACTGCGGAGCACGGCTTAAGGTATAATGAGAAGAAGAGTGAGTTCTTGCTATTTAAGGCCGACAAGAGAGGTCCGACTTATATACCACCTTTAACTCTCAATGGTGCAACCTTGAGCCGTGTTACGCAGTTTAAGTATCTTGGACATATTGTCACAGAGGATATGTGTGACAATATGGACATAGAAAGAGAACGCAGAGCATTGTCAGTGCGCGGAAATATGCTGGCACGTAGGTTCGCTCGGTGTTCTGCTGAAGTTAAAGTCACGCTTTTTAAAGCCTTCTGTCAGACTTTTACACCAGCAGCCTATGGGTCAACTTTACTCAAAAGACATACAATGCTCTGCGTGTTCTTTATAACAATGTTTTCAGAGCGCTTTTCCGGCTCCACGCTACTGCAGTGCGTCCGGCATGTTTGCCGATGCTAACGTGGACGACTTTTACGCAGTGATGCGCAAAAGATTGCGTCACTAATGAAAAGGGTGCGTGCGAGCTCGAACAGGGTTCTGAAAGTGGTGGCTGATTGGATGGACACAAGCTTGATGGTCAGATTCACAGACCTACATGTCCTCAAGGTGCGGTGAACTAGTATACCTACCTACTACCCACAAAGTACCATCCTGCAGTAACCTACCTACCTTCTACTCTTACAATTTAATGTAGTACTAATATAGTTTTAAGGAAAAATTGTTACTAACCCTATCTATGGACTAAGTTGTCTGAAAATAAATGATTTTTATTTATTATTATTACATACGTATTACGTGCTTTGACCATTTTATTTTATAAAACGTGTGGTCACCTGTTAGACAGAGACAGCGCTACTTTTTGAGAACCTCTCGGCTCGGTTTTAGCGTCACAGTGAGCCATCCAGCTATGCGACCGAAGGGAGCATTTCCTAGATCCATGGGCTTGCCATTGCCCATAGATTTCCTTGCCATTGCCACTGGCACTGCCTGTAGTGGTCAATAGACAGCCAGCTGGAATCTGACACTGGCAGAATTACCCTAGACTAGAAAGAAGTCAAAATCAAAACAGTCAGGTGCCTACAGATGTAGGTATAAATATGCCAGTGTTGTGGTAAATATATTTCTCAATCATCGACAAAGTTTTGTGAAATAAATCATAATAAAAGATCTATATATGTTACAGGCAAAACCCTTAACCAGTCATTATTGTTATTGACTGAATAAAACAGTCAATAATGATATTGTCTAAGAGCCTCAGTCAAAACCCTTACTGACTAGTCAAAACCCTTATTGACTAGTCAATAACGATATCGACTGACGTGCCCAGTCAAAACCTTTAACAGGTACGTCAGCCCTGGCGGCAGCAACCTAGACCTAGCTGGCAGATCAAAGATCACCATCAAGACCGTTAGATGGTCGCAGCCAGAGTGGAAGTCTACTGTCTCGCTCGCCAGTTGTCATTCCATGAGGACATGCCCAAGTCGCAGACGGCTGTTCACTAATGCTGACCTCAGCAGATACGTGGCTTTACCTCCCAGATGTCATAGACCTCACGGTGGTGGCTAATGGGCTCCCGCCCAGTACAATCGGCGAACGAGGCTGTAAGCTTTCTTCTGGCGGTGACCATCTAACGGTACTGATGATTGTGGCCAACCATGACAGACCTCCCGGTGGTTAAAGGGCTCGAGCCCAATTCCACCGGCAAGCAAATTTTTGTATTAAATAAGTAAGTACATATTATACATAGAAAAAGTTCGGGACGAATTGAGGACCTCCTCCTCTTTTGTTTTTTCGTCGGTTAAAGACACCCAGACTAAACACAAATATTTGAAAATTGTCTTTACAAATATTTGTGTCTGGTGGGAATCGAACCCACATACAATGTCATTTCTAAGTACGTGGTGACATGCACATCACGCATACGGGCTCGGTGTGTGGCGCCCTTTATGGCTAACGTTGTAGCATATGCTACGTCCTACATAACTACTTCCGCAGTAATATAAAATCGTTACCTCTTTAGCTTATGCTACGCCGTAGAGGACTATTAAGTTAGTTATTCATCCATTGTAGCGGGAAAATAGAAAATGGTGTAGCATATGCTACGTCGTAGATGAAACATGTGTGGTTCCTCCGTCGTAGGGGGTTAGGGCCCTTTTCCTGTCATGCGTATTTTCACACGCGCGCGGTGTGGTGCATGCGAGCCGTAGCATCTTGCTTTGATACATTTTTTAAATTTTCTATCATGCGCTAGCACGCGCGCGGCAGAGCATGCTATCATCCGCATGCCGGGAGAACCGCGCGCGTGTGAAAATACGCATGACAGAAGGGCCCTTAGTTAACCACGTAGCGGTGGATTACGCGTCTTAGTGGGAGTAGCATTTGCTACGTCGTGAAAAACTCTGATCCTACGCGGCGTAGTGGGAGTTGTAGCATGGCTACGTCGTGAAACCATTCGCTGCGGCGTAGAAGAATTGCAGCATTTGCTACGCCGTAAGGGCCTTTCCTGATCTAATGCGTCGTAGTGGGTGTAATAGCATATGCTACGCCGTAGAGGACCATTCGCTGATGCTACGCGTAGCAGTTGGTGTTAAGACGAGTGACGAGACTACGATTGAGCACACTCACCGAAATGCATCTTATAAAATATTATAGAAGATGGAGGCAGTCAGCGTGGAAGTCTACTCTTTTGCTTACCCATCGGGAGATCTGTCCTGGCTGACTGGTCTAAGATAACCATCCGTATCGTTAGGTAGTCGCCTATGATGGAAAGCCAACTGCCTCACTTGCCGACTGCAGGCCAGGAGCTTAGCCACCGCCGTGAGATCTATGACATCTGGGAGGTGAAGCCAGAACCTGCTGACAACCGGCAAGCGAGACAGTTGACTTCCACTCTGACTGCGACCATTTAACGGTCTTGATGGTGATCTCAGACCTGCCAGCCAGTCTAGGTTGCTGCCACTGGGGCGGACGTACCTATTAAGGGTTTTGACTGGGCACGTCAGTCAATATCGTTATTGACTGCTTTTAATAGATAAAACCAGTCAATAAGGGTTTTGACTGAGTACCTTAGGCAATAACGTTATTGACTGGTTTTGAAATATGTACCGCCTCACCATTATTTGTCCGTAAAACCTTCACACCTATTAACAGAGTCTATTGGTGTACTCATGTTACGAAAAGGGTACCCCATTGTGCCCCAAACGACAACTAAAAATAAATATTTTTTTCATGATTATGGATCAAGAGCTGCCATCTAGGAAAATTGCTCAATAATTAGTAAAATATATTTGTTCTGTGAAAAAATCTGCACCAGTTCTATCCGTCACGAATTTTATGCAGTTACGTAGTTAAATTACCATATATTACAAAGAAAGTGTTAAAATCATAAATTGCTTATAAAATCTGACTGCACTTTCCTCCATAGCACTTGCGGCAATCAATAACTTACCCAAAAGGCCGTAAGATGGTGTTAGTAGTATTTTCAGAGCATGTTTAGAACATGCTTTTTTTGCGGGTCCCCGTCTTTCCCACCTACCCCGCCTTATACCACTTTCCCCTACATTTATTTTCCCAGCTAATTCAGTTGTTCAATTTGGTATTCGCTTTAAAGTTTAATATTTTATTAGAATCATTTCATGCTCATTTTTAATTTTAACTATTTCAATTCTTTTTAAAATGTCTCTGCGATTCTATTTTTAGTAAATGTATAGCAATTTAAATTGTCATTAATTTATTTGAGCACTAGCTGCCCGTCAGCGGTTTCGCCCGCTGCAACCTATTATTCCGCGGGAAGAAAGCATTACTAGCCAAGAGATGTCGCTGTTAGTTTTCGGCGAAAACGTTTAAAACGCGAATCGGCTCAGTCACCACGCCACTTTTGCAAAAATATTAGAATTACTAGCTGGTGCCCGCGAACTTCGTCTCGCCAAGCGATGTTTTCCTGTGTTTCGTGTTTATGTTATATTTATTTCGTATTTATAGTTTAGCCATGCTCCTTGTGTCCCTCGTCAGGTAGGTAGACAGGCCATCCAGTGCTGATAAAAGTTATCATCACTTATCTATCATCATAAACGTTGATGAAGACCTTAATCAAAACATTTGTCAGCCACCATTTCAAACATCAAAATGGATGCACAATCTATGGCGGCGCCCACAGCGCAGCGCTAACGCATGCATCTGGGCTGGTTGTTTGAACAACCACCCAAACACATCCGGGTGAGCCCTCGCTCCCCACCAAATAGTCAGGTGTAGTTATTAGCGGTCCCGGGACCGGAAAACATAGAGACCATCCCAAAAAGCATGCATCTGTAAGATGCATACCAATTTCAAATGGTTGGTTGGTTGGTTGTCAGGGTATCCGGGTTCTATTCGGTAGGACAAAAAGTTGATATTTTCGCTTAGTGTTTTTATTTCCTAGTCGCAGTCTGTTTAGGACATTGCATTCTGAACTATCTGATTGTCAGAAGATCAAGATGGTTCCGTGTTTCGGCCCGGTTGCTGTTTATGATTAAAAGACGGCGGTCGTTACACAGCCATGTCAGAGGCCTGCTATTTAGAGTAGGCAGTTGAAAAACTCTGACACCTGGGTTCATCGGGTCGCTGAACGACTTGGTGTCCCACACGAAAGAAGTTTCCTCAATTATTTTTCAGGGTTTATTACCTAAAGGGTACCCAGTTACTGATACTTCACTGTCTGTTTGTTCATCCATCTATCACCAGAGGCTCATGCAACGAAACTATAGGCTAATTTCTAGGTGATTCGATGTACATTGCGTAGCCGATTAGCAATTATGATTTCATTAATAAACCAGCTACGCAATGTTACATCGAATTTTGCCTGTAGAATAGAAAGAAAGAAAGAAGAATACGTTTATTTAAGTCAC